>SNQJ01S0034374.1:106538-128444 GCA_010110895.2 Picea sitchensis | reverse complement strand
AGGCATTGGAAGAGGAAATCTTGGGCGCCTCCTCACATGGAGAGAGTCAGCAGGCTTAGTGCCCAGTTTATTTAGTGGGGAGCTTCAAGTTCTGAGGAGGGCGCATCATCAGTCGGGAGCACTTAGAGAGCTCAGATTGCAGTGAGGTTTGTTTCAGAGGGAGGCTACTCGTCAGTATCAGAGTACTGTGAAGGGGTTTCCAGATCAGAGCTTCCAGTTGGCATCTGGCTTCATTTCAGTGGTCTTGGCAGCATTTTTGAGGGGTGCACCATCCTAGGGCGCTCTTCCTTCTTTTGGACTTGCATTTCAGCTTGGATCAAGCTGCTATTGTAACAGGTTCATCTATATTTTGTACTTGATGTATTCCACCATCTATTTTCCTCATATATAGACATATATTCCAAACTGGTTTTCCCCGGGGGGGTTTATCTAGGGTCATGTTGACCAAAAATACCAGTGTACAATTTCATGTGTGTTAGAGTTTAGAACTGCTTTATTTTCAGCTATAAATATCTCTAGGTGTGTTACATTTATTTTAGTATGCATGTGCTAACCCTTGGTGACTAAAACTACATGCTAGAGTACCTAAAATTGAGAATGTAACCGTAACAAATCAGCGAGAAGCAATTTGTTGTCCTAAAACAACAGCAAACCATCGTTAGACAGTTGAAACTTAGAGCCAACTTGAGGTCAAAGACAGACCTAGTTGGCAGCTTGATAGGACCTGGAAAATCTTCATTATCAACCACATCTTCCATTCTTCCACATATTTCCAGATCTGCTCTTCTATTGTACTGAGGTCAACTATATATAATAAATAAATACAGATCTGAGTTTTGTGGCTATTCTTGTTGTAGATTTCTATTAGTTCATCGTTGCTCAAGTTCACTTCCTTTATTGCAAACTATTTGTGCTATAAACTTGATATTAAACCCCAATATAAGATCAAGGAAGCTACAGGTGCAAATTGTTTGAAAAAACACCTCAACCGAAAAATCAAAAACTTAAAATATTCCACACAAAACCACTTGGGAATCTTACAATGGTATCAGAGCATTGAATCCTCCCAGCCCACGGGGGTTTGCTAATGAAAGGTTACAACAGGAGAAGGAAGGACAAAGGGGGCGAGGAACCAGAAACAGAGGTGGGGGGAAGATAGGAAACAGGAGATGGTATTGATAGGGATGTGCCAATTGAATTGGCAAGAATAACACAAGAACTACAACGCTCCATTGACAAGACACAGTTTATCATGCAGAACCATTTGGATGAGACACGAGAGCGCTTATCTAGGGGACAGGCTGATCTCAAATTAGCATTGTCAACTATAGAACAACGACAGGAGCGCTTAGTTACCACTTTGGAAGCAGGGCAAGACAGGGCAAGACAGGATTGCACATCTTCTCATGTAGATGGTACATAATAGGGAACCACAGAATAACGAAGGGAATAATGGGGCTAGTGGATCTCAGGGAGGAGAAAGGTATCATACTAGCCACAGGGTCCACACTTAGGGGTAAAGTCTATTTGGGGGCACAACCAACAGGGCACCCACGAGGAGTAGAATAACGCCCAGGCCTTACATGCCATGTTTCTTAGACACACAACAACGGGATGCCAATGTTCCAGGGTGTGTGGAGTTGGAAGACAAGTTTGAAGAGTATGAGAGGGAATATGAATCCTTAAGCGCAGGATTCAGAAGACAAGTTTCATTGGGAGAGTATTGTGGGATCAAATACAGAGGCAGGCCGAGAGATTTTCATAGGGGTAATAATGATCTGGGGCGCAATGATTTTTCAAATTCTTCATTCCATTGAAAGGATTTTTTCTTTAGGAGATTTGTTAGGGGGGCAATTAGATGGACATAGTTTTTGATGAATCTTCGATAGTATCATGCCAAGCCTAAAAATCCTCTTAACTTAGATATATTCTTTGGCCTGGGTTATTCTGTAATTGCTTTGATTTTATTTGGATCTACCTTGACTCCCTTTTTGGATATAATGTGACCGAGATACTCTACTTCCTCCTTGCCAAATGTACATTTTGACATTTTTGCATAGAATTGATTTTTTTCTAGAATAGATAATATTTGTCCCAAATGATTGATGTGTTCCCGCCATGTTTTGTTGTACACCAAAATGTCGTCAAAGAAGACTGAGACATATTTTCTTAGGTGTGGATGAAATAGTTCATCCATAGTTGCTTGGAAGGTAGCAGGGGCATTCGTTAGCCCAAAGGGCATCACCTTGAATTCGTTGTGTCCTTCGTGAGTCTGGAAGGCGGTCTTGGGTACATCTTCTAATCTTATTCTAATCTGGTAATATCCTGATCTCAAATCAAGTTTTGAAAAAAATCTGGCTCCATGAAGTTCATCCAACATTTCGTCAATGAAAGGAATGGGGAATTTATTCTTGATTGTTATCTTGTTAAGCCCACGATAATCTATGCATAATCTGAAGGAACCATCTTTCTTTCGTACTAATACAACTGGGGCTGCATATGGGCTTCTACTTTTTGATCACCACATTTTAACAAGTCTTGGACTAATCTTTCTAGTTATGTTTTATGATGATGGGGATATTTGTATGATCTAACCTTGACTGGACTTGACCCTGGTTTAACTTCAATTATATGTTCAATTCTTCTTTGTGGTGGTAATTCCATGGGGAGGTCTTCAAATACCTTCTTGTGTTTTTGAATTAGATCTTGGATTTCCGAGTTTCTAGAGTCTTGTTTTGATTCTTGTATTTCCATTTGGTGGCATTGGATAAAATAGGCAGTTGCTCCTTTCCAGATCAGCTTTTCTATCTGTTGGGATGATACAACTTGTGTTTGGGAGGTTGAAAACCATATAATTTATACGTTTGCTCTTGCCATTTGAATTTGATGAAATGCTCTTGATGATTGACTGAGTATGTGCCTAAAGTTTGCAACCATTGGACTCCTAAAACCACGTCTACTCCTCCCAGGGGTACGGGGTAAAATTATGATTCCAAATTGAAATCTTGAATTTGGAGTTTCAACTTATGGCATTTTCCTACATTTCCGATTTTCTTACCATCTGCAACCATTACCTTCATGTCCGGGACCGGATATACAAATAATTTAAGGTTCCTTGCAACATTGATGTCGAGAAAGTTGTGGGTACTTCCTATGTCAATTAATACTGTGACATTATCTTTTTTGATGTGTCCTTTTAATTTGAGAGTTTGTGGTTGGCTAATGCATGTGATGGTTGCTAATGATATTCTTGGTGTGTCGTTAACTATGAGATTTGACACTTCATTTTGGTTGTTTCCCATTTCTTCAGTTACTGATTCTTCTGAATCTGATTCCTCTTTGTTTTCTGCTTCACAAGTATATAATTTTTTTGAATTGTCTTCTATGCGACACCTGTGTCTTGGGTCCCATTTTTCTCCACAGTTTTGACATTTGCCTTCTCTTATTCTTTGGTTATCAAATTTGAAATTTCCTCTTTTATCTTCTCATAGGTTGGGTGGTATATATTTGTCAATTTCTATGTTTGCATTATGGGGTATGTTCCTTCTTGAATAAAACTTGTCGAATCTTGATTGGCCTTCTAGTTTTTCTTCTGTTGCTTTTGCCTTGCGTCTTGTTATTTCAACAGTTGTAACCTCATGCAATTTTAACTCGTCTTGGATATGTGCTTGAGACCACCTATGTAAGACTGGAGTAATTGATTATCAGATAATCCAAATACTCGGGTGCCAAGGGCTTCCCATTGGTGTGTAAATTCGTCTGCGTTGCCGTTTTGTTGTAACCTGGTGAGTTTTGAGAAAACTTCTTGCTCCAAAATGCCCTGGAATCTTTTAAAAAAATTGTTTTTGAAGGAGTTCAAAGTGTATGACTAGATTCTTCCTTTCCACCATAGGGGTACTATTATCCACCAAGTTGCACTAGCTAGATATTCAGATGAGCAGCCAAAGATTGAGCAATCAGATGCTCATTTTTCAGAGTTCACAAGTTTAGCAGATCTTTCAAAAGACCGTTTTTTTTCCGCACTTCCATCCCTCCGAGGGCATTGTAATAAATGACCTGAGCGTGAAATATTGTAAAAGGCTATTGGCCACCTAAGACCTAGGTATGAGCATGTACTCTAGAGTGTTTTTTTTCACTTGTTAATTATTTTTTTGCCTGCCTTAGTGGGTGATTAATAATTTCTAAGTTTTTTCACTCAGACACTGACTCCAAAGTTGGAGTATGTGCTGGTGGTTAAGCCTTGGCATGGTATAACCAATCTCTAGTGTCTAAATGTATACGAGTTCATGTTAGGTCATGTCTATTGAGTCATATGGAAGTTGCGGCTAGGTTTGATAGGTTTTTTTTAATGTTTTAGTGAAATAATAAAATTCCCGCAAAAATGGAATTTTTTAATTGTAAGTCAATAAATTGTAATAATATGGCATCAATCATTGTCAGATGTCATATTTATGCTCGTTTTCTAGTCCAGAGTACCATGTAAACCCCTATTTCCCTTCTGTCGAGACAAAAAAGTGATTATTATCACTAAAAAATGAAACTATCTCGAAAAATACGGAAAAGGGGTCATTTAATTAATTCCCTATTTTTTAGGGAAACTGGGGAACATGTTGGAAACATGTTTTTTCCTTGTCCCCAATCAACTAGAGGCTTGGGCAAGTTTAGTCAAGAGGGAGGCGACCTCAACTGGAGTGACATGGCGTGGAGGAGATCCCAATGAAGGGACTCAACCCCACTTGCATAGATGGCGCACTTAGAAGGGATGGCGCACATCCCAAGGCAGCGAACACACACTCACACTCCCACTCACTCAAGTTCACTCCCACACACCCACACTTCACCTCACTTCACTCCCTCATACCCCTACTTCACTACACACCATCTCCTCTCCACTCCACACATCTCCCACCTCACTTGTGCACCACTCCCCTTAACCTATGTGCCTCTCCTTCATGACTTGCRCATCTCCCTTGGAGTTGTCACCCAACTAACTATAAAGCAAGGTCGACCCCTCTCCATTGTTTAGTTGGAGTTTTGGGAAGACGCTATCATTGTAATGTATCATATTTTTTCTAYTGAAGATTGAATAAAAGGCTTTGGAGATCTATGAAGGAGTGTTCCAATGTGTGAATGATTGTTGATGGTGCTACATACATGAGGTGATATCATTTAAGTTACTTGTATTTGCTTGGTTAAGTTTGGCTTAAGAAGAATATTGTTATTCCATAGGGTTGAATTTGCTAGCTTGGTTGCATGTGCAAATTCTTCAATTCATCTGCTTGAGAATCTTGTTCATTTCATAAAGGTTTCGGTTAACTAATATGTTTTGCATGAGATCTCTTGTAGGTGTTTCCAAATATTTAACAAGTTAATGCAGGTATTCTTGGATCTAACACCTTTTTGCTTGGAGAAGTGGATGGGTTTGGTTACACTTTCCGCAAGCTCCAAGATCGAGAAGCAACATAGTTCATCTTCACAACTTCTAAAACTCCATTGCCCAAGTCCTCTTTCTCAGCAAGTTGTATCTTCCTCTCTTACTCAAATTCTCTTTAAAATTTTGTTTCTTTGGGTTACTAGTTTGCGTGCAAGAAGGTAGTTGATCTGTTAAAGATAAATCTGTCCTAATTCTGTTGCATGCAGCTGTTAAGATCAGATCTAAAGTTTATTTAAAAGAACATCATCTTTTACCTAGATCTAGTCTAAATTTTGCCTTATTTTAGCCATTATTTCATAGTATATTTTGGAGGCTAGTAATAGGCAGGTCTATGTGTGCTTTCAAGTTATAAATCTGCAATTTAAAGTGCTTTACTTTTTTATTTTAAATCAGCCCAAAAGGCCCTAAGGAGGCTAGCTTTCTGGCTCTCACTCCTTAGTTATTTTACCTTGCTTTAGCCTAGATTTACTTAGTCAAATTTTGTAATTTTTTTAAGTTGACCAAAGACACTTCCCAAAGTGTTTTTGGCCATCTTTTGAGATTAATAGCTTTTTGTTTTCACGCAGAAATAACAGGGACAAGAGGAGGCTCCGCCCATTTTTTGAAGTTTAACCTCTTTCAGAACCCCCCCGGTGTTCCTAGGAGCTCTTTAGTTCATTTTTATTACTTAAAAAAGCATTGTAAGCCTTGATCTCTCATTATAAAGATCAAGTGCCTCCAAAAAGGAAAGAAGTTTAGAGTTGTAATAAATTTTGCGAGCCACAAAGCTCGTCTCTCGTCGTTTCCCCTGCCCCTGGGAGGGAAACAGGTGTCTTTTCCCTTTCTTGTTTCGGGGTTGCTTCCCACTTTATTTTTGTTTTCTTTAGCTTTAACTTGCATAAAAAAGATAAAATTAACTCATCTCACTAATTGAAGTCTTAAAATCAACTGCAAGTTTTAGGTTTGCTTTCATAGAATACTAGTTGCTAGTTTCCTTTTTGCAAGATATTGGAATAAAGCCAAATTGCTCAACCACGTATGCAATTCCACTACTACGCTCAAGTGGCTTTGGGGACCCAGAAACGGTTTGAGCAATGCATGCTAGTATAATTAGGGAAATCTCTCGGTTGAGTTATTCATCTAAGACCTCTATCCTGGGTGGAGTGTGTTAAGTCAAGGGGAAACTCTCCTTGTTGGACCTACGGCACACCCGGTCGGTAAGTCTCTAAGATTGGTGAATAACAAGCAAAGAGTCCACATTCACTTTGCACACAAAGAGTGGGGACCTTGACTTCAATCCCCACTTCACGGTTTCAAACACTTTTTAATATTCCAAATCCCCTAAATAAAATCTTCAAGATAAAATTAACGCAGCACATTCATCACATCACATTTATTTTTATCTGGCACTGGTCTATCTTTATTTATTTCTTGTCAGCTTATCTATTATGTGGTGAATGATTAATGTTTATGGGTTTTTTACACAGGCTGTATCTTTTGATTAATTTATGCTGCTAGTTTTATCTTGTGTTTCAACTAAACTCCTAGAATAGTTTTGCTTTTCAATTTCAGTAGAGTAAAAGCCTAGATTATTTTTCATAGGGACTACCCCCCTTGGCTTCGCTAGGAGTTGGCCTAGACAGAGAAGTTGAGGATCAGGTGACAGCACCTTGACTCGAAACTTGCCCCCAAGGACACACCAAGTGGATTGAAGATTTCTTCCACGTTAGCCCAGATGTGTATAAGGCGGCAATAGGTACCAATTGTATGCAATGCCTTCGAGGTACATGGATGCATATTTAACCTTTTCTTCATCGATTGTAATATTATATATATGGAAATATTCTTCAATTTTGTTAAACCAAGCCACGCACTGGTTATCGCCTCCATTGTATTTTGATAATTCAATTTTAGCTTTGGGAGCGTAAATCATTAAGGGTTGATGTTGTGATATAGGTTGGGAATTTGAATTGTAGGGAGGTGGCGGTGGCGGTGGTGGTGATGTGTTAGATGTGCTTGAGTCACTTGGTTGTGGTTGGATGGCTTGTTGGTGTCCTTGGCCTTTTATTAATTTTAAAAGCTCATTAAGCTTTTCTTCCTGATGTTGTGTCATCACAACTAAACTTTGTTGCAAATCTTCATTTATTTCTCGATTAAAGTTTCTCAAACCTCGTTGTAGGTTAACCCCGAGTTCTTGAAAAATATCATCTTTAAGATCTTGTTTTAGATTATCCATGCCTTTTCGTAATTCGATTCCGACTTCTGTTGAAATTTTTTCTTTAAGATTATGGGTCAACTCTTGTTTGAGTGTCTGATTACTGATCCTTATTTCCTCTCTCAACTCCTCGTTAGTTTTTTGTAATGCATTTTCGAGTAATTGTCGGGCATTTTTGCATTCTTGGTGCATTTTTTTGCTTGGGTTTTTTAATTCTGACATTTTTCTAGTATTTGGGGGTGAATACTTTCCCGCAATTTTGACTCAATTAGGATGCCCCTAAATACTCAATCTCTCAATATAGAGTTAAAGTCTTTTAATAACTTATTTTGTCTTTTATATATAAAAAAATAATAAAAATATATAAAAAATTAATAATTTATAAATTAATATATATATATATATAAAGGTGGATCCTTTTGAAATCATACGACCATACGTACAATTTAATAGCCGGTGAAGGAAAAGTTGTCAAGGATTATGTCAGGGAGGCTGTCGGGAGTGTGACCGAGGTAGCGGACGGGGGGGGTCAGCGGTAGAAGCAGAGGTTACGGTCGTTGTCGGGGCGTGAGGACAGCGTGGACCAAGTGTCGGGTGAGTGGGGGACGGGAGGAGGGTTTGCGGAGTGGGTCGCGGAGAGAAGTGGGGGAGAGTTATGGGAGGAAGTAGGAGGGTCATGGAGAGAAGTGGGGAGACAGGAGGAAGCGGGGGAGGCTTCACGGGAGGTGCTGGGAGTGGAGGGGGTGGTGGCACAGGGTTGTGAGGAGGGAGTGGGAAGAGGCCGCGAGGGGGTGGGGGAGGGTTACAGTAAAGTTACGGGAGGGTGGGGAGGTTGCAGGTTCAGACTGTGGGAGAGTTACGGAAACGGGGCTACGGGGTGAGGGAAAACGATGTGGGGCGTGTGGGGGAATGAAAAAGCTGCGATGAGGGGAAAAAAACATGGGGGGTGTGGAGAATGACTGTGATACGGGGGAGCGACCAGCTCTGATACCAATTTTACGAAAAAACCAGGAGCTACAGATTGAAATAATATGTATATTGAATAATGAATAAAAATTAGATGATTACAATTGAGAAATGAGGGCTTGCTTATATACCCACGCAGGGGTGCCCATAACCAATAATCATGTCTTTTCATTATTAATAATTATTATTTATTAATTATCATTTAATTATTAGATTTATTAATATCTTATTTATGTGTATTTTTATGTTCATAACAGACAGAGCTTTGAGGGGGGACTTCCAGGGGTCCAACACGCAGTAGGGTTACTCCTAGACCCTATATGACTACATTTTTGGATGACCAGCCCCAGGGTAACCATTTTAATGAACCAGAAGACCACTTTGAAGAATATGCCAAAGAATATGAGTCCTTGAGTGCAAGATTCAAGGGTCAACCCAGAAACTATCACAGGAACAATAATGAGTTGGAGCACAGGGTAGGTAAAATGGAGATTCCATACTTTGATGGGTCTCCCAAGGTATCTGCGCAAACTTGGGTACAGAAGTTAGACACCTACTTACAACTCAACCCCATGAGGGAGATGGATACCATCAAGTTTGCCACCATGTACTTGGAGGGCAAAGCTCATGATTGGTAGTACCATGGTTTGACCACCTTGGGTCATAACCATATCACTACTTACACAGAGTTCACTCAGAGACTTATGGACAGGTTTGATCAGGGAGATCCAAAGACACATTTGAGGGAGGTTACACAACTCATACAAGCAGGGTCACCAAAGATCTATATAGAGGAGTTTCAGAGGATAGCAATGATGGTACCAGATGTGTCTCAAGCGAGACTAATGATGCTCTTTACAAAGGGGTTGGTGGAACCCCTAAATGGTTGGGTCAAGGCTTTTAAGCCTACAAATTTACATGAGGCCTTATGCAGGATTAGAGACTTGATGGGGTCTGCAGAAAAAACCAAGTTTTCCCCTAGACCACCCATAAACCAGGGGGGCCGAGACCAAAGGGGGGTTGACAGAGGAAAGGGAAGAATGGATGAGGCTACTAGGAGAGAATTAAGGAAGAAGCAATTATGCTTCACATGCAAAGAAACTTGGGAGCCGAGGCACAGATGTATGGGTAAGGGAAAGGCCCATTATATTGAGGTAATTTCTAATGATGAGGAGGAGGAAGATTTCGGCCTTCTCCAGAACATAGAAGCAAATCCACCTAGACTAGACCCTACAGAAAATGAATAAGGGGAAGAAACAGGTTCCGGCCTTACAGCAGACAAGAAGGTTACAATAGCATCCATTACTGGGGTGCCTAAATTCAATACCTTCAGAATGAGAGGAGTACTTCAAGGACAGAAGGTTTCGGTACTCATTGATGGGGGAGCTTCACACAACTTCATAGATTCGACCTTACTGAAAAGAAGGCATATACCTACAGTGGAGTTTGAGGGATTTAGTGTGGAGGTAGAAGGTGGGTGCACCATGCCTTGTGGCAGGTACATTCCAAGGATGAAGCTTACCTTGGGCGGGCATGACTTGGCACAAGACTTTTATGTGATGGACCTACCAGACACTAATATCATTATGGGAATCCAGTGACTTAGCATGTTGGGACCCATCACCACCAACTACAAAACCATAGAAATGTCCTTCAATGAAGAAAGTGGAAAAAAAGGTGATGCTTAGGGGAATGACAAGTAATACACCTAGAGTGGCGACAGCAAAATGCATGGAAGCTATTTTCAGAAGAGAAGACATTTATACGCAGCAGAATGCAGAATCTCAATATAGGTAGACAAGGAAGGGCGCTCTCACTGCTCACCGGATATTCAGGCATTCATTGACAAGCACAGCAAGGTCTTTGGACCAATCCCACCAGGAGCACCACCTGATAGAGGGTTTGAGCATATGATAGAATTGGAGGGAGCAAAACCAGTCATCACTACTCCTTATAGACACCCCAAAAGGTACAAGGACAAATTGAAAAGGCTATCAAGGAACTTTTAGACATGGGTCACATCAGGCCAAGTTCTAGCCCTTTTGCATCTTCAGTAGTGTTGGTAAAGAAGAAAGATGGGGCAATGCGCAGTTCTAGCCCTTTTGCATCTTCAGTAGTGTTGGTAAAGAAGAAAGATGGGACAATGCGCATGTGCATTGATTTCAGGGCACTGAACAAAAAGACCATCAAGAACAGATACCCCATTCCTAGGATTGATGAGCTATTAAATGAGCTTCATGGGGCTATTTACTTCACAAAAATAGACTTGCGCTCTGGCTATCATCAGATCAAAATGAGGGAGCAAGATGTGCCCAAAACAGCTTTCAGATGCCATTATGGTCACTACGAATTCCTAGTTATGCCCTTCGGGCTAACTAATGTGCCAACCACCTTCCAATCTTGTATGAATCATGTTTTCAACAAGCAGTTGAGGAAATTCCTCTTGGTTTTCTTTGATGATTTGTTGATATATAGCAAAACGTGGAAGGAACATCTACAGCATGTAGAGCAGATATTGGCCATCATGGAAGGATAGTCCTCATATGCCAAAGAATCCAAATGTGAATTTGGCATGACAGAAGTCCTTTATTTGGGGCACATCATTGGAGTGAAAGGAGTACAAGTGCACCAAGAGAAGATACAAGCCATACTTAACTGGCCAACACCCAAGACTCTTACTGAATTAAAGGGTTTTCTTGGCATTTGTTGTTACTACAGGAGGTTTGTAAAAGGCTTCTCCCAACTTTGCGCACCATTGATAGATTTTACTAGAAAGGGCGCATTTAAGTGGAGCCAAGAGGCACAGGTGATTTTTGACAGGATGAAGAAGGTAATGAGCACTTGCCCGGTACTTTCATTACTAGATTTTGCACAACCCTTCATATTGGAGTGTGATGCCTCAAGAGAGGGCATTGGAGTAGTACTTATGCAGAATAGGCACCCCATTGCCTATGAGAGCCGAAAATTGAGGGGTCCTGAGCTTCTCTACACCATTTATGACAAAGAGATGTTAGCTATCATGCATGCATTGGCTAAGTTCAGGCAATACTTGGTTGGGGAAAAATTTGTTGTGAGGAAAGAGCACAATAGCCTCAAGTACTTTTTGGACCAAAAAGACTTAAATGAAAGACAACAGAAATGGGGTAGCAAGATCCAGGCATATGACTTTGACATTGAGTTTGTCAAAGGGAAGAATAATGTGGTGGCGGATGCCTTATCTAGAAGACCCTCAGTCTATGCCATGACAGATATTTCAGTTGACTGGAAAGCACACCTCTTGGTGGAATACTCAGAAATTTTGCTTGTGAGTTGATGGATGGGAAGGTACGGGATGACAACTTCAGGATTGTGGATGATGTCATATACAATAAGGGTTGAATCTTCCTAGTTCCTAAATCAGTTTTCAAAGGAAGAGTATTACAGGCATGTCATGATTCACCATTGGTAGGGCATCATGGGTTTGTCAAAACATACAAATAGATAAGGGAGAAATTCGCATGGAAGGGTATGAAGGAAGATGTGATGCGCTATATCAAGGAATGGTCCACATGTCAGGAGAACAAAGATGAACACATTCATCCCACTGGTTTACTGCAACCACTCCCCATCCCAAAGCAAAAATGGGACAGTATATTCATGGATTTCATCACCGGGTTGCCCAAGGTCCAGGGCAAGGATTGCATTTTTGTGGTTGTGGATAGATTAACCAAATTTGCTCATTTATTCACCATTGCCACAGATTTCAGTGCTTCACAGGTTGCAGACTTATTCTTCAAAGAGATCTTTAGGTTGCATGGTTTACCCAAAACCATTGTGAGTGACAGGGACAATAGGTTCATGAGCACCTTTTGGCAGGAGCTATTTAGGTTGGTAAGTACGGCCTTGACCCCCCAACACTAGCTATCATCCTCAAACTGATGGCCAAACTGAGATAGTCAACAAATGGATTGAAGGTTACCTTCGGAATTATGTTTCAGGACAACAAAAGGCATGGGTTAAGTGGCTTCATTTGGGAGAATATTGCTACAACACCACCTATCACATGTTTATCGGTATGTCACCTTTCAGGGCCTTATACAGCTATGATCCCCTCACCTTTGTGGAGATTGTCTTCGATGACAGTAGAGCTCCTCTAGTACAGGATTGGATTCAGCAGAGTCAAGATATACTCAGAGAACTTAAAGACCACTTGCAAAGGGCACAGAATCAGCAAAAGGTACAAGCAGATAAGCATAGGGTGGAGCACACATTTGAGGTGGGTGGCTTGTATATTTGAGGCTCCAACCATATAGATAGGCCTCTATTAAGAGAAGTGTCGCAGAAAAGCTTCAACCATGCTTCGTTGGACCGTACAGGGTGAACAGGAAGGTAGGGGTCGTGGCATATGAGCTTGATCTACCCCAGGGCAGCAAAATACATAATGTCTTTCACGTATCCTGCCTACAACGAGCCATAGGGAAGCACATCACTCCCATTGAAGAACTACCCCCTTTGGATGAGGAGGGGCAATTGATATTGGTTCCGAAGGAAGTATTAGAAGTAAGGGAGAAAAGGCTAAGGAAGAGGAGCATCGGGGAATACTTGATCAGGTGGAAGAACTTACCTATTGAAATATTCTAGGTTGAAAAACAAAAGAAAACTCTTCCAGTTTGGTGTTGGACTTTCGTCAAACACTTGGCACGCATCAGTAAATGTGGTTGTAGGTGAAAATTTAAGGGGCAGCAGGCTGTTCCATTGATTCTGTTTGCTGTTATAGTGGTTTTTGGATCCCTTATGCCTCCCAATGATGTACACAATGTCTTTTTATGATTTTAAGCAAAACCCATAAAGATATAGTGAAAAACGTCCATGAATGCAATAGCAATTTATTCAGAAAATGGCTGCTCTTATTAAATAATGACTGTTACATTCAGATTTAGATAGGAATACCTCTCAGCAAGAATAAGGAGGTTGTTGTAGGGAGTTGACAGTCCTGTAGCTTTACTCAGCCATACAAATTTGCACTCCAAAACTGACCACGCGATTTTGAGGAAGGGCACGACCAACTTGACTGTGATTCTGCTGTTGTAGAGTGATATGGCAGCGTCCCCCTCCACGGATCCTACTCCTCTGCAATGTACACACAGCCAGCCACAGAGATCATCCAAAGCAGCGCCTCTTACCTCCCACGCAGCACACACAGAAAGAAACTCGTGGTCTTGGGAAATCGATGGGGAAAACGGCCAACAACGAACCCAATCAGCAGCAACCCATCTTGATAGCTCTCCCACGCATTTGGGATGAAGAACACGCAGCCCCACAGTTAATTCGCCCAGCAGATATCATGAACAAGGGCTCACGCTTCAGTACAAGTGAGCACGACTTTGATAACCCAGCAATGAGGGAAAATCGCCCAGCCACAATGGAGGACGCGTCCCACACAAGGAAACCCCCGATCCTTCCTCACACGCCCAGGAAATGCCTCTCTTCTCCACAATAAAAAAAATGAAATCGATCTCAGATTAAGTCTCTTGGATCCAATGCCAGTTATGTGCAAATGAAAAGCTTGGATGGCTTCTCCTGTCTTCAGCTAGGGAGGTATTGTCTCAACCCCGAAACTGAACCTTCTTCCCAAGGGCCTCGAAACCCTCGTCTCAAGCTCGCAAGCTTCTCCAAACCCAATTCTCAAAATGATTATTCAACAATACTCCTCCCTCCTCCATCCTCCTTTTTGTCTTTCACTTTTTTTTTTTTCCTTTTTCCTCCATTAAAATATTCCTTTTAATCACTAATTGGAGAAAATACCCTCAAAGAGGGGTTTAATATTAATAAGTTCACTTTTCCTAAGTTTTACTTTATAACTCAAAAGTGACTTTACTAATGTCATTTCCCTAGCTTGTCCGTTTAATGGTTTACGGGAAATGGGATATAAACCACCACGGTACTCCGATTGCCTAGGGGAAATGGGACATTACACCTATAGAGGATGCTACTTGGGAAAGTGAACAGGTTCTTCAAGGGACAGGATCAGAATTGCTTGTGGGCAAGCAATTTTCAGTAGGGGAGATTGTAATGTCCCCCACCTCTTGATGAATAGGTTGTGAGAGACTTAGTAGTCTAGTTGTCCCCACTAGACTATATTCTCATGTATCATGGGGACCAAGACACCCCAAAGCACTTACCTATGCATAATGTTGTAATTTTAAGTTGACTTTGGGAGAAAAGGTAAAATGAAGAAAAGAAAAGAACATGTGTGGAAAAGCTAGGAGTTAACCCCAGGGGTTAACTAACTCAACAGAGAATTAGATCAAGGGTATAAAAGAAAGGAAGGGTGTATCTCTCAGCCATTCTGGATTATTATTACTTTTGCATTTGGGCTCTTGAGCACAAAACAGTTTTGAGGGTTTTGAGATTTCAAACCCTAGAGATCAATTCGATGGTGAAAGATTCCACCTATCTTGATCCAAGCTTGGTCTCGGGGGTGCAATACTCCTCCCACACCATTCTACAGCATGTATAGGTTCCATCTATCAGCAAAGGAAGAGACAATGCACAACCTAAGGGGGTTTCCAACAGGAAGGCGCACCCTCTGAAGGAGAACAGTTCGATCCGGGAAGGGGAGAAGGATTTTGGGCATAAAGACTTTTGGGTTTTGCCTAGGGCGTCATTTCTAGCCTATTTTGGAGGAGGTTTAGTTGTCATATGATTTATTAGAGCTTGGCACGAGTTGGAGAGGAGGGTGCACTATAGAAAAGGGTTTCACAACCCTTGTTTCCGGGCAAAAATTGACTTGGGAACATTACACTCTGAGCCCATACGCTTCAACCTCCTACAAGACCAAACCCTATTCGGCGGATCACCTCCTTCACAGTGTTTCCCTTAGGAAGGGGCACTCAGACAGACCGACACCAGTGCAACCATGTACTCCAGATCGAATCCATGAGACCTTCCCTCGTCCTACGAGATTTCAGCGACATGACTAGACCAAATCCCTTCCCAAGAGATAGAGGAGATCTCCCAGACCTTGTCAATGCACTACCTCCACCAGTCCGCAGCGTAGCGGACGATCCAAGCAACCTACTAGCTCCCCCTCAAGACACCCTACTATACTCAGCTTCCTTCATTCGGCCTCGAATGGTAAGAGAGATGGGTCCACTCAAGAACAAACCCATTTCCTATTTTCTTCTTCTTTTGGCTCCTCTTGTGCTTAGATCTTCCCCTACGGTACATTTCATCATCAGAGTAGGTATTTGAGCTTGAGGTCGAGGGATATTCTTGCCTCGGAGATGATCTCATTCTCTACTACTCTGCCTTATTGCACTTTACTTTCTGTAGTTTGCCTTTTATAGGAGACCTTTTGGTACTCCTGCAATGTATTGACATCTCTTTGACCTACTTTTGTGGTCATTAGTCGGACATTAATAAAAGTATCTTATCTTATCTTATCTCGTTGTATTTTGGTGAATGCTCTATTAGAGAGGTAATAGTTGCATGTTATCATTGTTTTTCTTGAATAATTGTGAAACCCTAAGGAAGGATGAAGAGTGGTTATCCCCTTCCCTTGTTGCATCTACCTTAATTTTGTTGAGGCATGCAAGGACAAGATTAGGGATTGTGAGAGGGCATCCCCCTAACCTTGTCTTTGAGGTTAAAAACTAGGGTTTATGAGAGGATAAACTTTAGGGTTTAGACTAATTCCATCCAATATCCTTGCTAGACACTAGGAAAGAAGTGGGACGGCACCTAGGGTTTATAAGAGGATAAACCTTAGTCTCTCTTCCTTTGAGGTTTGACCTAGGCTTATGAGGGGATAATCCTAGGGTTCAAAACCTTCACATCTTCTCTTGCATTTAGCTCCTTTATGGTGATTGCATTGACTCTATTTTCCCAAGAAGAAAACGGCACTAGTCTTCATGTTTGCAAGTGATGATTAAAACGCTAGCTTAGCTAAAACTCTCTCTCTCTCAAAGAAACTCGATAATTAGGTGTTTAACTTCATTCTCATCCTCATTCTAACTCAATGCTTGGCATAATAAGTCATTAATTTTTTGTTGTTATAAATGATTGCTACAGCCATTAGGGCTTGAGCTAATTGCATCTAATCAATTAGTTATAACAATAACTCAAGCATATAATTATTGTCCAAGGTCTTTCCAACTTTCTACTTGATATTGGGTTGCATACATCCATGGCAAGTAGAGGAACTAGGTCTTGGCATTGTGAGATCAGTTCAGTATAGTCAGCTTGATCATTTTGGTTGGGCAGGCACGCGAGTAGTTCTCTTGGAGAAAAGATTGGATTCGCATCTCTTGCCCGCTAAATCAAGCAACATGCGTTGGGACGCGAGATGGGTGGGAGTAACAATGAGATGTTCATTTTCACGGTCTTCCTTCTAAACTACCACATCCTCTTTATTGCTATCCAGTCAGAGGCCCTCCGCAGATCAAATGTGATTTGCATCTGGCTCGCTCGACTCAATCRGAAGGAAGTTCAGGCCAATCCCRAAACTATACGGCAACATGAAATGCATTACCAAAAAACAAGATATAACAAAGCMCGTGAGCGTCTCGTTCTCGGGTCGTCTATCGGGCGCTAGCATCTCCAGAATCCTATGTCATGATGCCCAATGAACAAGTAGTTAAGAGATCCATGCAAGATGCAGACATCTCCCTCTAACCTTTCTCGCAATGAAGTCCATCTCTTACCTTTCTCCTTGGATACCTTCTCCCTCCTTCGAGCGAGTGGGCCTATTTGGTTGGGGGTGAAGGCCAATCCTATGGAGGTTGTGCCCGAAACACCCTGATGGACGCAAAGAATGGCATAATTTCCATGGTTTTATTGTTGAATTAAAGCAAGTTTCCTTGCTGCTATTGTAAAGTGTTTGTTACAGCCATTAGGGCTTATCCTTATTGTTGATAACTTACTTAATGTCATGGTTAAAGTAGGCTGAAATCATTGTTTGACATTTGGATCTTATTCTATTCATCAAGAGCTATATTAGAGAATTTATGTGCTAATTTTAAGAGATGATTTCTTGCTGCTGTTGCAAAACATTCTTTGCTGATATAACATTGTCCTTTGCTGCAAACTTCATCACAACAGCACTTTTCACTTGATAGCTAGTGTTATAGGGGTTATTTTACATATTCTAGGGGTTATTTTACATTGTTTAAACTTGAAAATTGTTGGAAAACATTCAATACTTCACATATAATCATTTGATTAGTTGTCTCGTCTTCTCCTCGCTTTTGCCCTTGGCCTAGCCTATCTAATCAAGTGACCAATATAGGGGGTCGTAGACTTGCCCTTAGCTTGCAATAGGATCCCTTGAGGTCATAAGGGAAGCCTCACTTGTGTTGTATCTCTTTCCATCTCACTAAAACAAGGGAAGTACTTGCCTAGGTGACAAGGGCAATTACTTCCAATTTTTACTCAAAATTAGCATCTTATGAAGGCTTTGCACAAGTGCTAAATTTTGTGATAACATGGTCTTTAGCAGGTTTCAAGAGTTCAAAGCTCTAATTGAAAACCAGACAGGGAAGAAGATCAAAGTCTTGATATTAAACAATGGGCAAGAGTATACCTCCAAGGAATTCAAAGGTTTTTGCAAGGAGGCAGGAATCAAAAAGGAGATCACAATTTCGTACAACCCACAACAAAATGGGGTTGCTAAGCAAAAGAATCAATCCATCATAGGGGTTGCTAAGGCCATGATACATGACCAGGAGTTGCACATGTTTCTTTGGGCAGAGGCGTGTAACACAACAGTCTACATCCAAAACTGATGTCCTCATAAGATCTTGGAGGACAAGACACCAGAGGAGGCATTCACTGATGTGAAGCCAAAGGTGAGTCATTTACGCATCTTTAGTTGTCCAGTTTATATCCATGTAGCGATAGAGAAGAGGACCAAGTTGGAGCCCTCCAGTAGGAAGAGTTTGTTTGTGGGTTACATTGAGACTTCAAAGGCTTATAGGGTCTATATTCCAAAGCAAAGGAACATAGTAGTAAGCAAGGATGCAAAGTTTGAGGAAGAATTTGCATCCAGGAAGTCTCATGAGCCTACTCCACTGGCAGAGGATGAGTAGGAAACTTTGAAGCTTGAGTTGTCGTCGGCAATGATTTCCAAGGCAATACAGCAGCCTTCAAGTGAACAAGAGGAGACAAGAGCCCCTTCCATTTCTGTCAGGAGACCTCGATGGTTAAACCATACATTGAGGGATGCTTGAGAGCATGTTGAAACTCCTAGGAGCACATTCAAAGAGAGAAAACCTCTAAAGAAGTTTACAGACTATATGGCATTGATGAGTAGCATTCTAGATTGCAAGTCTTCTAATTTTTAGGAGGCAGTGGACCAGCAGGTATGACGGGATGCCATAGTGGAGGAGTACACCTCCATCATGAAGAATTATAATTGGGACATAGTGCCAAGACCAAAGGGAAAGTCAATTGTGAGTTCCAAGTGGCTTTACAAGGTCAAGCATGCAGCAGATGACATCATTGAGAAGTTCAAAGCGAGGTTTGTGGCGAGAAGGTTCTCCTAGAAAGGAGTGAACTACAAGGAGACATTTGCTCCAGTCGTCGAGTACACTTCCATTAAAGAAATTATGTCCTTGGTTTCATTTATGGGATGGAGGATACTTCAGATGGATGTGAAGACAACTTTCCTTAATGGAATCATTGAAGAAGAAGTATACAAAGAGCAGTCGCAGGGTAAGTGGGTAGGAGTCCCATGTGTGTAGGCTTAAGAAAGCCTTGTATGGACTCAAGCAAGCATTGAAAGCATGGTATTCTAGGATCGATAGATACCTGCAAAGTATGGGCTTCACCAAAAGCGACACAGATTCTAACGTATATTACATATTTGTTCAGACTTATTTGTTCATTTTGGTGTTGTATGTAGATGACTTGTTTTTGATAGGTGCAAAGAATCTCATAGTTGGGTGCAAAGAAAACATGGCAGCTAAGTTCGAGATAAAGAACATCGATATGATGCATTAGTTCTTGGGATTAGAGGTTTGGCAAAGATCAGGGGAGATTTTCCTTCGACAATGTAAGTATGCAGTTCAAATCCTGAAGAGGTTTCGGATGGAGGACTACAAACCTATGGCCACACCAATGATCACTAATCAGAAGAAGGTGACAACTTCAAATTCAGAGTTGGTGGATCCCACGTTGTACAGGAAGTTGATAGGTTCTTTGATGTATTTGGTCAACAGTAGGCCATATATATGTTTTGCAATGAACACCATGAGTCAGTTCATGGTGGAGCCAAGGCAAGAGCATTGGGTAATAGCAAAAATGTGCTCGGGTATTTGAGGGGCATAATGGAGTATGGTCTAAGATGTCTTGGAGATGGCGTTACGAAGATAATAACATCATAACAATAAGAATATAGTTAATTAATTAAATTCAAGAGGCACGTACCTCTTCACCTCATGACCAGTCAATGCTGTAAGTAAACCATTGCAAGGGTGATTGTATCATCATCTTATAATCATTTACCAATCACTATCTATTCAATTCAAAATATTTATGTCTACAAATTAAATAACAGAATTACTATTACAATGGTATTAGAGCCAAATCCTTGGCTTCGTGGTTAAAACCGACACATTGCAAACTGTAAAAACCATACAACTTATGGTGTCGTTCGTACCAGTCAGTCGTATCAATCAACTGATCATTCCCGCCACTCATACATGTACCATCCATACATGTTTGCCCGTACCTGTACCGTACATGTTCGCCCGCAAAATTCATCACCATACATCCTCCTGTCCGCTACCTCTCGTGATCTCCCTCAATCCGCACATCGTGTGAGGTCTACCTCTCTCTCGATTCGTACACCTCAGTAAAAATTTTCTCCAAATCGCTTTTCTAAATCACTCGTGACTTTTTATAAAATCACACCCCTTTACATAACCTTTAATTTTTTTATTTTTTTTTTAAGTTGACCAACTTCAAAAAAAAAGGGGGCAACTTATTAATTAATTAAATAACATAACCTAACTTTATACACATATAAAGTTAAAGTTAAAAATATAATATATATATATAACAAATTATGGAAAAAAGTAAAAAAAAGGAATTACAAGAAAAGAATAGCCACCATAAAAACGATGTCAACAACATTAAATATCATCTCAGTAAAGTCGAGAAGAGTTAGGAGGAATTCGGCGAAATACAAAAAGCATTAATGGAAAAAATCGATACATTATTATAAAAAGAAGACAAAATTGACACATTAATAAACACATCAGAGGAGCGATGGAAAATCTATTTAAGAATGAGTGGTGCCGACAAGGATGAGAGTACAAGGATGCTTAATGAACAGATTGAGAGAATTGATCAATTAACCGAACGAGTGGACGCATTATGCGCAGAACCTTTAGACTTTCGAAGACCATCACAAAGTCCGAGATCGCAAAATTTAGAGGATCAGGGACACCAGAAAATACCAGAGATAAGTTTTTCAAGAAATATGCACAAATTTCAAGATAAAGATTACCAGAAGTTTAAAAAGGAGTTACTGAGATATGACGGCAAGGACCATATAGGAGTTGTCATCTGGATCAACAAAATGGACATTATTTTTTAATCAAACCCTCTATTGGGTGAATGAGAAAAAATAATGATAGCATCCTATAGTTTAGAAGGAGAAGCTTATGATCGGTACCTATGGTGGTATAGAAAATGTGACGCTCGTTCCTTCACAACTGCCCTACTAAAAAGATTCCATGACAAAGAGGACGATGACCTGTATAATAAGCTCATACATCTTAAATAGAAAGGAAGTGTAAACGACTATAACACAAATGGGAGGTGTTGGCAACAAGGCAAAGAGGATTCACTAATGAACAATTGCTAAAAATGTATATCTATAGGTTGAAAGATTATATATGGAATCCTAAATCTATTGAGGATGCTAGACATGCAGCAAAACTAATTGAACTTAAAGACAGATTCAATAGGCCATCATTCGCAGGTCCAGAAGCATCGAACAGATATTCAAATGAAAAAACAAATAAGTACTCTACAGACAAGTGTAACCCAGATAAGAAATGGGTGAACAAATGTAGATATTGTGGAGACAATTGGTTTTCAGGGCACTGTTGACCACCTATTCAGCTAGGGGTCAACTCATGTGACATGAAGATGCATCACCAGATGCAAATTTGATGAAGACAGTTTTGGTTCTACTTGGGTATTTGATGCCCCAGCACAAATTTTGTAAACGAAATTTCCGCACCCCTGCGTGGGTTGATAATGTAATAAGTCTGCATGGATCATAGTTAGGTCAGGTACCTTTGGATGTTTCCATTGGGGGAGT
>SNQJ01S0034374.1:81956-92173 GCA_010110895.2 Picea sitchensis | reverse complement strand
GTGGGAGCGAACGATGGCTCTGCAAATCCCCCTTGGTGGCTAACCAAAACCCATGAATATCAGCTTGCTAAGTCACCCAATCAATCACCCCAACAATGGTCAAGTGGATTAGTGTAAGATCCAAGCAATCATCATAAATGAAAGGAACCTAATGCATATATAAGAAAGTTATAACGATCAAAGATGACACATACCATGATACCTCGGACCAATTACCTCATGGAGCAAGAGTCCTCTCCGATGCAGGCCCAGGCCGGTGGTGATGGAAACTGCTACTGCTGACGGGACAACTCTGACGAAGAAGAAGAAATGATGGGCCCTCCAGGGCCATGCTCAAGTCAATCCCGCTCTCGGTACTCCATGTCTAGGACCTATGGGCCTCGAGACATGATCTCCTATTTATCCCTAGATATCGGGGATAACAGGCCCCCGATTCAGATTCTGAGCACATATTATTGATCCTTGAGAAATTCTGAGTCTTTTGGACCTTTTCCGGGATGATTTGGCACAGATTTCCATCTTTAGCAGGTTGAGCATCGAGGCTCGCATATCGATTCCGATTGCAGATTTAGATTCCTTGCGGAAAATCAAATCCAATGAGTATAATATCGTGAACATGCAAGAACTTTCTATTTTCAGCAGTGTCTATTTTTAGCAGTAGACACATGATGGTGGTCTACTAGTCATTCTGAGCATTTGTGGAGAGTTTGGGTCAGTTTCGACAAGTTTCAAATTTTTGGGACTGGATGGTTATTTTTGGAAATTTCTATTTTGTGTCGTCATCGTCATCTCCAGTAGTGACAAGTGGTGAGCTCATATTTCGACATGTGGTATAGTATCAAGATGATGTGGCATCTACATGGCATCATGGACCAAGGGTGCATTTTCCAAGGATTATGTATTAAATGAGAATTAATTAAGCTAAAGAGGTGGGGCATGGGTGAGGTGGCATTGTCTAGAGAAAGTTTAGCTACTCAAGGCTAATTTTTCTCACTCTATTCTTCTCACTTTCCATATTCTCACTTTCCATGCAATCAATTTCTAAAATTTCTCCCTAAATTGCTTTTAAACGCAAAATTCCTAAATTTTAAGAAATCCCTAAAAAATAGGGTGAATTTCCCTTTAACTCATAACTCCCTCATCCATTGGCCAAATTTAGCAATCTAACATGCGTTGGAAAACTAAAATTATCCTCCATGCATCTTAGCCATTATTCAACTCACCATGCGCATACACTCTCACTCGTAACTCACCCATGCACATTACTCACTCACACTTATTCCCTCATGCACATTAACTCCTATTTTCTTCACACTCCTCTCCTATATATTGGATGGTCTTCATTGGTTATTGTTCGATTCTTAGCAGCAGCAGCATAGTGTTTCTCTCTCATTCTTCTCTCTCTCTCTTAGTCTAGTGACTCTTCTTTGAACAAAGTGATCATTGTACCAGTTGTGGACTTGTCAATTGTGGCGCAAACAACCCTCTTGCAAGCCCATCAATAAAAAAATTAAGTTTTTGTTTCTAACCTTGTTTCTTGTCAGTATTTTATGAATTTTGAAATTTGATTTGTCATTTTCATTAACTGTTCATTGTGATTTTTGTTAATCTTTTGACTAGTTTTCTGTTCTACTTCTATTCTATAATCATTGTGTTACCCTGCAGGAACCCTCCAAGCAAAAAAAACTATACTTTCCTCATCGTTTTTGGATTGTTTAACACGGTGTCCAAGACGAACAGCTCGCTGTTTTTTTTGTTTACATGCAGAAAATCAATCTTAAAAGACAGCAGCAAGGTACCAAGAGTGCCTAGGGACTCCCCCGAAAGGCTAGCAAGCACTAGCCCAAACGGAGAGGGGTCTAGCCCGTATCAATTTGGGGCTTTACTCCTTTAATTAGCCAAGTTTTCATTGCTGTTATAACAGATTTATCAGCTCAATTGGAGGGTGGAAATTTGTGCTAACACACCCACAGGCCAAAACATAAAAGTTGGGTAGAACTAGTGAATTCTCCACCTCCAGTTGCTCTCAGAAATAACAGTTGTCACATTCATGCAAGATAGACAATTAATCCATATGGTCGGAAGGGACAATCACAATGTCACCAGCACAATTTCAGAGAAACAAGATATTAGGAGGAAAGAAAAGGAGGAAGTCAAATTGAAACACCATCTGCAATAGAACACTACAGTTTGCTCATGTACAAGAAACAATCACCCAGAAAAAGCAGGTTGTTTGAATATAGCCTTAAAATGGTTAGGACAGAGGAAGGTGCACCAGACCAGTAAAAGAGCAAAAGCATGAAAAGTCAACACGAGCTTGGAAAAGTTTGGCAATTGTAGTAAGACTTGACAATGATTTTTCTGGTGATTTTGAGACAATATTGATAATAAGGTCTGCTAGGAGCCTAGGACACCATCAGAGGTTTTCAACAAAAATAATTATCTGGAGGCAATATATCAATAAACAACCTTCCTGGAAACCCCACAACTGCAACAGAATCCCGACTAAAATACAGGATGTAACTGCAACTAAAATGTATACCTACATTTCGGAGCCAAGTGAGATAAGATTCACCCACATAGCAAACTGGAAAGTTTACTCATTTGTCCAATAAGATTATATGTTATTGTGCATACATATAGTTAATCAGGTACTGAGGAGAATTATTTTCTTCTACGCTTGAGTTATTTTTGCAAGCACTCATCTTTGTGATAGTTAAGTAGAGAGAAAGGACCAATTTCATTCCACATGATATAAACTTAGAGCTATCCAATATCTTTACGGTAGGCAACAATGCAGTCTAGCACTTTTTTGAACAGAATTTAGCTTAAAATAGTAAACATCAGAAAAACCTATCGTTGTTGTAGTTTCATCTTTTATTCATCGCTACTGGAGCTCTATACAGTAGGGCCTGTTACCTCTCCAGGAGGTACCCTACATTTTTCATCTGGCTACACAATTGTAAGCCCAAGGATGCAAGTCAAAGCTTTGTAGGCCGTGTGGAAGATAGTGTATTATGGACTCTTAGACTTGTTAGTCGGCCATGATCAGTCTTTCTAGACTCAGTTCTCACTTCCCTTCGTCCTGGATAAGATTGGAGGACTTGAGGTGAACCTCTTAAGACACATGGTTTCATATAGCCATCTTTCTATTGTAGGGGTGATCACACATTGTAAGGCTTGGTCGCCCATGGTCATGCGTACCTATGTCATTACATACACAGTCATTGTCTTATAGAGTCTGTACGCATCTCTTGGCCATGGTGCATTTACTAGTTTTAGTTCTCAACATGGCAGTCTCACAAAATTTCATCATCTCACAGTTTTGGAGGCACTTCACAGATCCCAATGCAAAGAGGTATCCCAGGGATGAAAATACAATAGGGGCTCAAATTGACCATCTTCATGCATACTTGACATACCATGTTGAAAATTTGGAAAAGGGTCAAGTTATAAGCAAAAATCAGTTGTTGAAAGGTCACGCAAGCATAGTTATGAGATAAACGTGGCATAAGAGGGTCACTCCACCACATGCATGAATAAATTCAACGGCAATGAACAAATACATCATGTCCTGCACAAAACCCATGTGGCAGAATTTTTCAGTTCAGGGGTTTTTACGTGAATCTACAAAACTGAGACATTGGTCACACGAGTGTTCTCTTCTTGATCGCATATTTTTTTTATCTTTTTTAGTTGATGGGTGCTAGCTCCATGTGTCGTGGTTTCGAGCGTATCTTATGAGGATGAGATCATAACAACTATAGATTATGTGGATAACATGGTGTTTACTAGACTTATATGTTAAGTCATTTAGGGGGACAAAATGGAAACATTTTATAAACGAGCCACCCCTTTAGCTTTATCACTTTAACCATAGAAATTAAAAAAGGCAAGTTAAATGTCATATTATAAAAGTGGCATCCTAATGATAAAAGGGGCGCATGGTACATGTGACGTGGTAAAGGGAAATCGAGCCCCCTCTTAAATCAAAGGAGTGTGGGTTATAATATAAAGTGATAAAGTAAAAATATTTTACATCATTTATAAAAGTGGCATCCTAATGATAAAGGGGGCGCATGGTACATGTGACGTGGTAAAGGGAAATCGAGCCCCCTCTTAAATCAAAGGAGCGTGGGTTATAATATAAAGTGATAAAGTAAAAATATTTTACATCATGATAAAGGGGGCAGATTTGTTAAGTGAGCTGCCACATATGATAAAGCCACCAATTAAGTGAACCGTGGGGTACTCCAATCAAACAGCAGTTGGCAAATAAAACCAAGCCGCCAACAATATGAAAGAGCCACCATAAAGTTTATACGTTGGAAGATGCTGAGTCGTGGGCCCTCTAAAAGAGCCGCCAGCCCCCAAATCAACATCCAGCCAACAAAAATCCGCCGCATAATTAAAGAGACAGTCGTGGCATAAATCGATGGAGCCGCCACTCCATACTAGTCGCAGAGATAATATGTGGACAGTCGCCTTAGCCGTGGATAAATGGTGAATGGATCCGGTCACTGGGGTAGCCATGGCATTTACCAAGTCTTCCAAAAGTCGTGGGGTCTCGAATAATTAAAGCAATCCCCAATCTAAGCTGTCGTTGCCTCAACAAATAACTTGAACTACCATTTAATTAAATGCAAACGTTGGATAAGGATAGAGTCAAATGAGCCATTGGTATCGGTATCTTGATTTAATCAAATCGACCCACTTCCTAAGCAAGTCGAGCCCCAAGGAGATAACCGTTGCCTCTTTGGTCAAATCGAATCCTCTCTTCGGGAGGAGATTGGACAAAAATTTGTTTTTATGTGATAAAATAATATTATTGTAAGATTGGTTTAATCTCCAACATGTGGATGACAAACCAAAAATAATCTTTTAATGAGAGAGGGAGAACTAGCCATTACAAATAAATCTATACTAGCATATCCCGAAGCATGGGAAAGGAAACACCAAAGTGAATTGGGGTGGTGACGTTGTTTAAATACCATATAATTTTGTCTTTGATGGAAAATGAATACTTCACAAGGTTCATATTTATTCCACATCTCGTAAAATATTTTCAACAATTCTATAACTCAAAAACTAAATTGCCCAGTTGCAACAATCACAAA
Source organism: Picea sitchensis (assembly GCA_010110895.2). Lineage (NCBI taxonomy): Eukaryota > Viridiplantae > Streptophyta > Pinopsida > Pinales > Pinaceae > Picea > Picea sitchensis. The sequence goes on along the minus strand of SNQJ01S0034374.1, from coordinate 87,056 downwards.
TATGTAATCGACTTTTCCAAAGAAAAATGAAAGAGGAAGAAGAGATACAAAAATATTAAAGTTACATTTCTTATTAATCCACCCTACAAGATACAATCTCAATAACATTGATATAAAGTGCACAATCAACCAATAGTTGTTGATGCGGTCTTTCCTAAAAAACAAAACATCTTCTGCTTAAGTTGTGGGCAGAAAAAGTCATGGTTGTAAGCTACAAAATAAACTCTCCTAAAAGCCATAACATCATCTACTTAAGTTGTGGGTAGAAAAAGTCATGATTCTAAGCTACAAAATAAACTCATGAATTGTAACTACAAAATAAACTCATTATTCATGACTTATTGATCAATTTGCAAAAAAGAGTATTCTGGATGGGAATCTAAGCTACAAAATAAACAAATGAATTGTAAGCTACAAAATAAACTCATTATTCATGACTTATTACTCGATTTGCCCAAAAGAATAGTACTCTGGATGCTTTTAGGGCCATAAATTTGAGAAAAGGAAAACGAGTATTCCCTATGCTTTTTGGAGGGTTCAAGAAATCTGTGATACTTAGCTCTTAAGTCCCTCTCAGGATGATCGCATGTCGAGCATAGGGTGAAAAAAGTCTCCATCGTTCAGTCCCGGTTCAAATCACATTTACTCTGTCTAAAACAAATTCTTGTTGGTAAACTGCTAAAAATGACACAAAACACAAGCAATTAACCACTTCCTTGGGCAAACTCGCCGAAAATCCACCATATCCACGAATAACACAGAGAACAATGGTCCGATCATACCTTGAGCTTAAACGAAACCTGCCCCAACCGTTTTTTTCGCACTGTGATAGTCTTTCTTTCAATATAAACCCGTCCTTGCTCCCTCTTTCCGAAACTACCTTCAGATACGAAGAGAACCGTCCGAATTTGAGCTGAAAATGCGCAGACAACAAGGACAGTGCATGTTTCAATAGACAAAACGTCAAACGGCCCAAAATACACATCACAAATAGCAGAAATATTACTTGCTTGTATGGATTCCACTCTTCGTTCTGCACGAATCCAAGGCTTGCAGATCTCCAGGCTGTCATTCTCGAGCATTAAATTAGTATAATCTGCTGCTGCGAGCCCATCCCCTTTAAAAACTTTTTTAAGGATTTCGTTATCAACTGGCATTGCTTAAGGAAGTCGCAAGAACCTGGAAGTTGCCACTCGGGATAAAGAAGGAACCTAGCAATTCTTGCATTGGAGTCGGTGAAGTCGGTCAAGCAGAAGATAAGGATAAGATACGTGGAGGCAGGATATTGGCAGATGGTTAATGAACAGGTGGCAAGTTATTACAGACGTTGGACAGATGACGAAAGTCGAGCAAAACTTCCCCTATATAACACCTTCGGTGTAATAAGGCTAGTCCCTCCTCTCATTTGAGTTGTTGAAGTTTTGTGAGATCATAATGCCATCATTTTGAACTTTATGAACTTTATCTCTTGTTCTTGTGGATCGAATGGATCAATTTTCTCTATGCTTGTATTCCTTGGCTAAGGTTTCTTGTGCTTTATTGGAGATGGCTATTGGGTATTTGCAAGAGTCAATAAGATCAATCCATTGAGGGGCTACATGATCACGTGGAGGAAAGGAACTAGACTCTTCATTTCTCTTTTTCTTCCTTTTGGGGATTAGTGATGCAAACCCAAGTTGTTGGACCAACTTCCTTGGAAGTAGCTTCAACTAATGGTAGGCTCTCGCTCTAACCAAAGTTGATCTCTTGATTTGGAAACCATCCTTTAAGGAGCTTTCCTAGCAAACCCGAAGAAGCAATCTATCTTGAATCTTGATAACTAATATTGGGGGCGATTAGTCTTTCGACTCCAAACCTAATATCTAGGCATCTTCCGAAGTTGACTTAACACAAGTTGTGGTTGCAATTCATCAAACCAAGACGAAAAAAGTAATACAGTAAAAGGTAAAAAACTCACCTTCTTCAACCATTTTATTCAAAATCTAAAATTTATTTTTGTTTTTGCTTTTATAAAATATAAAAACACAAAAAAAATCTTACCCTAGCTTTGCACTTTAATTTTTTATTGTACAAGCTAGTAGATCTATTGGCGATTTTGCTTTAGAGAACTTCTCTACCCCAAAGGTGAGTTTTACCTTGGAATTTGTGCTTTGATTATCATATTTTATAAGGGTATTATTGAGAAAAGTGTGCAGGTCTGCAATATTACAGCAAACATATACGTAGATCTACACTCATTTTCCTCACTTGAAGGGACGTTTAAGCTAAATTACCAAGATTCAGATACGGATACTAATCCGGATCTGGATCTGGATATGGATGCACCAGTTTTTTAAAAAGCCAGGATACGGATCAGCCGATTTTTTGAAAAGCCAGGATCCAAATACGGATCAGCAACAGCAAGTATAAACCATATAAATATATTTTTATAATTTTAAAAAATAAAAGTTTACATAAAAATAAAAATATATATATTTAATTTTTAAATATCCAACTTATAAATATATATAATATTTGTTGATGTTTGTAGCATCGGACAGGTACTTCCACGTTGGCTTGTGTCTAGCACGTGGAAGTTGTCCTAAATGCCTCTCAGAACCTTAAGAGATCCACTTTATTAAGTGAATGTACTTTTGTAATAAATTGAATTAATTTAATTAAATGCTAAGTTATTTGACAATAATAATTGAATTAAGTCCTAGCCGTTAGATCCAAAGTGAACGCAAGATTAGATCTCAGTCGTCGATCACTTTAGGAGATCTAAGGTTTTGAACTTAGGATTAACTCAAGGTTATAAAAGACAACCTAGGTGAGAGGAGGAGACACGGTGATGGTACACAAAGAGTGAGTGAGCACTCAGGTGTGCAGGGGCAAAGCCAAGGAAAGGCTGCAAGGAGATAGCAACCACGACGGTTAGGCTATTGCTACAGTGTATTTCTCAAAAGGGTCATTATCCCAGGATGGGGGCCTTGGTTTTATTTTAATAAAATCATCACAGATATGGTTTTCCCGTGAGGGTTTTTCCAGGGGTTGTTTACCCAAAATATCTTGTGCAAATGTGTTTGGTTTCTAATTTTGCTTCCGTTGATTATTTTGTTAACTAACCTAGCTATGCTTTAATTCAGTAAATGTGTTTTGCTCGGAATTAACTGTCGAGTGCTAGGTTTACAGAATTTAACATGGTATCAGAGCCAAGACTTTGAGAAAACCGGATTTGCATGGGATCGAGATTTTTGCAACGGGAAAAAAAAAATTCTACAGGAAGAGTAAAAGAAAAAAACCCAGAAATAAAATTCAAAAAAGAGAAATAGAAGGAAAACCGTACATAAAGAGTCGTTGTACGATTCGTACAGTCTGTACAACATACGATCGACAGTTGCAGTAGAAGTCGCACGGACTATCTGCAGGGATAGTGGTCTAGTCGTGGAGGCTGCACAAGCAGAGGAGGTGACGGATGGGAAAGTCGTCAGGTTGCAGCATGGGAGCCAGCGAGCGAAGGAGTTGAGGTCGTGCGGATTACTGTAGCAGGCCGTGGCTGCGTGTAGAGCCGCCACAGAGATTGGAGGGCGGGGAGTGCAGCGGTCGAAGGTCTGGTCATGATTGTGACCGGCAAAAGCGTAGAGCTATGTACGAAATTGCAGCAACAGCCACCGGTAGTCTGCAGCGTAACCGCCAGCAGCAGAGAAAGGTTGCGGCAGCCACAACACCGACAGAGTTAGTCGTCGAGCTATGTGGTTGTGGGTGCAGTCGTAGCAAGGAGGAACCGATAGGGTGTGTGCAGCATGAGGAGGCTGAGAGCAAGGGGCCGCAGGCTGGTGAAAGGAACAACAGTTGGGTTGTAGTGTAGCCGCACGAGTGACTGCAGCCGTCGATTTTAAGTGAGTCGTCGTCGGTGAAATTTTCCACGAGTGAGGAGAGTTTGCAACACGGGATAAGATTCGCGCGGAGCAGGAAATTGTGAAGTTGAACTCAGTGGATCGAGTGGTTGAGTCGAGTGGTGACGGGCGGTTGGGCGAGAAAAAAAGGCTACGACAGTAACAAGGTAACCGCCGACAGCCACCAACGGTCGCCAGGAGGGCAAAACAGTCGCAGAGAGCCGAGAGGAAGCCGCGGGCAAACCCAGTCGAGATCAAACAGCCCCGGGTAGCAGGCAGAGTGCCCAGAAATAGTCAAGCAACCCAGAATTGTTCGAGTAGCAGGCAGCAGGCCCGGGTAGTGGGCAAGTATACCAGGCAACACCCAGAAAGACAATGAACAACCCAGAAAAGAACCCGGGCAGTAGCAGAAGGTTGCGGGCAGTCTCGGGAAGGAGTTCGAGCAACAAGCAGCAAGTCTGAGCAGCGGGCAGCAAGCAGCGTGTCCCGGACAACCAGTAAAAAGCCTTCAAAGACAAATCCGAGCGAGATGGTAGAGATAGCTTCAGTTTCAGAGGGAGCAGCCAATCAAGTGGATTGGAGAGAAGCCATGGTAGAAGATCGGATAGCAAAGACAGAGTCACTTCCAGAGAGTGGAAGTACCTTCCTCACTAAGAGGGAGTGTTGATGTTTGTAGCATCGGATAGGTACTTCCACATTGGCTTGTGTCTAGCATGTGGAAGTCGTCCTAAATGCTTCTCAGAACCTTAGGAGATTCACTTTATTAAGTGAATGTACTTTTGTAATAAAGTGACTTTAATTTAATTAAATGCTAAGGTATTTGGCATTAGTAATTAAATCAAGTCCTATCCATTAGATCCAAAGTGAACACAAGATTAGATCTCAGTCGTTGATCACTTTAGGAGATCTAAGGTTTTGGACTTAGGGTTAACTCAAGGTTATAAAAGACAGCCTAGGTGAGAGGAGGAGACACAGTGATGGTACATAAAGAGTGAATGAGAATTCAGTTGTGCAGGGGCAAGGGCTGAGGAAAGGCAACAAGGAGATAGTAGCCAAGAGGGCTAGGCTATTGTTGCAATGTATTTCTCAGAGGGACCTGTTGCCGTCCTAATACACACTTGCTAGAGTGAGCTAAGTCCAACTCACTTAGTGTGTCCTCGAAGACACAATGTCTAGGTTCCAAGCCCACACTGTCACCTTGACTGGAACCTCTTCCTTCTAGGCT
>SNQJ01S0034374.1:41471-81946 GCA_010110895.2 Picea sitchensis | reverse complement strand
CATGCAGACTTATTACATTATTAACCCACGCAGGGGTGCGGAAATTTCGTTTACAAAATCTGTGCTGGGGCATCAAATGCCCAAGTAGAACCAATACTGTCTGAACATATGTGCATCTGATGATGCAATCTTCATGGCACATGAGTTGACCCCTAGCTGAATAGGCGGTCAACAGGACCATTATCCCAAGACGAGAGCCCTAATTTTATTTTAATAAAATCATCACAAATTTGATTTTCCCTCGAGGGTTTTTCCAAGGGTTGTTTACCCAAAATATCTTGGGCAAATGTGTTTGGTTTCTGATTTTGCTTCCGCTGATTATTTCGTTAAGTAACCTAGTTGTGCTTTAATTCAGTGAATGTGTTTTGCTCGGAATTAACTGTCGGGTGCTAGGTTTACAGAATTTAACAATATTTATAATACTTCTAATTAAAAACACTTGTGTATATAATACATAACCTTTATAACTTAATTAATAACATATAAAATTATAATATATAATATATAACTTATATAAAAATAATTAATGTTATATTTTCATATATATATATATATATAGCTTATATAAATTAATAGTTAATTATAATATATATGTTACTTATATAACTTCATTTATATGTAATAAACCAACATATATGCCAAATTAAATTAAGGTTATATCTGTGGATTCTCCATATATGCCAAATCAAAGGTTATATCTAATATGCCAACGAATTTCTAATTTATTCTCGAATAGAGCATTTTGTGTTTTCACTGAAATATTGAATCCACTAAATGTGTGTTTTCGCTCTTTCGCGCTCTAAAGCTTTGGCTTATCATTTCTTTGGCTACCCGATACCTGCATTCTTTTACCCAGTAGCCCTGATACCTGCGTTCTTTCTTTGGTGACCCCGATACCTGTGTTATTTCTTTTGGCTACTATCTGATTCCTATTCAAACTCTTTACTCTTAAGCGATAGATGTCTTGGCATTTTTACGAATGGATCCTGGGCAGATCCGGATTCAAATCCGTGTTTGAACCAGGGATCCACGGATCCAACCCCAAGGCCTGACGAATCCGGTAACATAGTGATTAAGTAAGTATTTCACGGTTTTGGGTGTCTTTTAAAACTTTTACTGGTTGTGGCATTCTGTCAAACACTTTGTTGATTTACTTGTTTACATGTGTTTACTTGCAGGATGGCCTCTTGATTTCGGCCTTAGGGTTTAAGTTGATCATTTAGATGTGTGTTGCAGCAATAAACAAGGAGATATAATCATGGAACATACCTCAACCATATGCAATATGATAGACAAGCCAAAACATCTCAAATCTTATTTTATTCATGAATAGAAGAAAATGCTACACTGAGGATGCTGATCTAGAAACTCAACAGATGGAAGGTGCCACGCTCCGTTGGAATGCTGAACCTCCTCCCGTTGGAATGCTGAACCTCCTCAATAATTCGGCCCTACTGCCAAAGATGCCCAATCACTCCAATAAATATGCCAAACAGTAGATCGGGTGATGGCAAGAACAACCCAGGTGCTCAAATCTCCAAGATCCCTCTCAAACCCTATGGATCTGAATCTCCTCTAAGGAATGGTGCACCCCCTGGATGCCTGAAACCCTAGATAATTCGGCCTCCCTCCTAGATGCCTCCAATTGCTCCACAAAACCACTAGAATGATAGATCGGGGCTTGGTTACCTCCCTGGTGAAGTCCCAAGTGAAATGGTGAAGATCTGAGCTAGCAAATCACTGAAACCACTTTCTGAAGTTTTATCCTCTCCTCCAATTCATCCCATGCATCCAATATATCAAATGGCACCTGAAACTCCTCCTGAATGGACTAGATCTAATGTCCAAGACCTTGCAATGAAAACCCAGGTGATAGAATCTCCAAAAGCCCTGCCAATCACCTGCAATGAACCTCTCTCAAAGAATGGTGTGCCTCCCTTGCTGGAAACCCCCAATGGTGCACCCTCCTTCTCTTCCTGTGCCTGTGGCTGGTGTAGAACCCTCCTGCACTGATGTAGATTTGAACTAGAATGGTGTGGGAGCGTATTGCATCTCTGAGACCAAGCTTGGGACAATCTAGGTGGAATCTTTCACCACTGAATCGTCCTCTAGGGTTTGTTAAGTCAAAACCCTCAAAACCCCCAAGGTATGGGCTCTCTAGCTAGAAGCCAGAGATCAAAATGATAAACATACATTAATAAATCAATAGAGGCCCTTGCCTTTCCTTTATACTTCCTGCTCACCTTCTCCCTCCAAAGTGACTTTCATTTTATTAATATTTAATTAATTAATTAACCGTTTTACCTCTGAAAAGCGCCTTATCTCTCCTTGTGGCTTCCCTGGCCACTGAAAGTCACTTCTAGCCATCCCATCCCATAGTGTTGCTCCTCCCGATTCCAATGAGCTATTACACTGAGAGGTTCCTCCAAGCAATGTGCCCAAAATGACCTCTTCAATGAATTTAATTGACTTATAGCTCAAAATATTCAAAATCATGGAAATCGTTGGAATGCAACGAAACCAAAGCCAACTTGTGTGGAATGGATCATAATAATGAAATGGGGTGGACGATGCAAGCCGGATCCCAAAATGTCTCTCAATAACCCCTGTACTCACTATAACACCCATCTGACTACTCTGGACATCGTAAACCTCTGCAATGTAATGATGTCCCAAAGTGGGGACATTACATTTTCTGGTTAGATCAGCTAAATTTCAGCCCCAACAAGTCCCCTAGTTGGCTGGAATTTATTTCTGGGTTATGACCCTGAGGAGATTTGAACCCAAAATCTGCACTGTCATTTCCAGCTTGCTGGAAATCACATTTTATTGCAGATCCAAGGCTCTAGAGCATTGGTAATCATTCATATATTGCAGCCCTAACCTTCCCACCGACAGATGTGTTGATCTTAAGTGTTAATACACTTGTGGGAGGCCTAGAAAGGCCATACCCTTTGTTTTTTTCTGCTTTTTTTTGTCATTTTGCAGATCTGAAATCTNGTAATCATTCATATATTGCAGCCCTAACCTTCCCACCGACAGATGTGTTGATCTTAAGTGTTAATACACTTGTGGGAGGCCTAGAAAGGCCATACCCTTTGTTTTTTTCTGCTTTTTTTTGTCATTTTGCAGATCTGAAATCTTAAGACAGCGAGGAAATACTCCATCTCCAACCACTTATCAACAAGTACAACAAGCCATATCTTCCGGAATCGGTAAGGGGTATTTAACTCACCTATTTGTGGTTGTTTGTTGGTATATCTTTTGATATTTGAGTGGGTTCTATTTGCTGGTCTGTGTTTATTTCTGCAGTTTATTGCGGCAAACCAGCAAAGGTTTTAAATAATTAACTCCTACCTTCACTTAGTGTTTTCTATAGGCACTGGTCTACTGATCCTTGGAGTGAAGTGCTATTTAGCAAAGCATTCCAAAGTCCATTATTGTAGGAGTTGGGCTTAAACAGGGAATAGATAGGCGTTGTGGTGACATTTGGGCACCTATCTCTGTGGTACCGCCCTAGCAACCTGAGGACCTTGATGGGCTGCTAGTTTGGCCAGTAACCGTGCCTTTCTGTTTTCACTCAGAGAAAAGCAGATGTGGACATGAAAGGATGAACAGAAACTACTAGAGAATAATTCTAAATCAAAAATTCAGAAACAGAGGGTTCAAAGCTTAATACTAAATACACTTGAATGCTAACAAATTTCTTGATTCCCAGTTGTCTTTAGTAGATTGTTTCTATATTGCCCTTTATGATGTCAACTATTTTATCATAACTATTTTCAGAGAAACTTCACAGAAAAAACTCAATTTCCATAAAAAAAATTACAATATACCTTTAACCCCCTTTAGGTACCCTATGTCTATGCATTCTCAACTGCGTAATGTGCTTGTATATATTTTCTGCATAAGTAGAAGACATTCAAAAATTCGCCATGCATTGCATGTATCGAGAGCCATTCTCAATCACTGCATTGAGATTCCCTAGCCCCGACCTATCTTTACTGTGCATTCATTTTCGTTATCCTCTTCTACTAGTTCTGGGTTACACTTCCCAAGGAAATTGTCTGTTAAAGGATCATACCTTATAATAACTCCATTCAGTCTGACCAGGATGAGGGTAATAAGCAAGAGGACTATCACTGCAAAAAGCAAGCTTCACAGTAGACAAATACAGTGTTCCTATAACAGGCCCTGCAGAAGTTGACAAATAGCATGCATGTGCCTTCTGAAGTTTTTCCCCTGGGATAGTCTCAAAAGTCCGTCGAAAAACATTTTCATATCCACCTTCAGTAAGAAGCTTGGTTCCTTGTGCAATCCTCCCCATAGCTGTGTCTGTAAAGCTCGGGCCAATTTTTACTGTGAAGAAAGAAACCAAAACAAATTTTAATCTCGTCAAATAAAACCTCGATCTGCTGTAAAAACAGGACAGGAAATAAAATAATTGTTAAGCAAAGAACAAAGCAGAAATTGCATAAATTGACAAATAAAACTAAACATCTTAATTATAAAGGTTCCATAATTTTCAATTAGATCCACATATGCTGCAAGGTTATCATCACAAGGCATAACAGTATTGGTAGATTCCAGCCATGTTGGCACATAAACGATAGGCATAACAGTATTGGTAGATTCCAGTCACATTGCCACATAAATGCCAGCAATCAGTCATTATTCATGGGGAATTTAGCAAATTTGTGCAGAATTCAGTGGATCTTACATTTAGAGTTTTATAGCAGACATATGATGACTTAATTTCCATCATGAATGATTCACAAATCACAAACCTCTAATGAAGCTCATAAACATAATTTTGACAATTGCATGTAGTAAAGTCACCAAACTTGACTCAGCACAAGGCCGGCCAAAGGATTGAAGTTGACAGGTGGCTCAGTAAAGTCCCAGGGGTCGATCCAGAAAAGACTTGGAAAATATAAAACTATAAAAGATACACATAATTTCCAGAAAAAATATATAGACCCAGAAAAGACTTGGAAAATATAAAACTATAAAAGATGCACATAATTTCCAGAAAAATAGTTATGTTGCATTGCAATTTTATATGAAAGTATACAATGTGTATAAGGCAAAAACAACACGTTTGGATATCCAAAATTGTATAGCAAGGTACATGATACATCAAAAATACCTGGACCATGGCATGAAGCAAAATGAAAAAACTGATAAATCATATGACATATATATCAGGATTGAGGGCCAGTAGAAGGCACTTCCCCTTCCTCGGCAGTTTAATTCAACTACATCAATTCCTCTGAAAATAGTGGCTCAGTGTCCTCGGGACCATCACCATGCTCAACAATCCAATCAGAAGTTGGATCAAAATTGTCCATCTCAATGGCTGTAAAATCCATGCCACTTGAAGTGTTAAATAGTTTAAGATTCAATCTAGAATCTAGATACAGTTTGGCTTCCAACTTTGGAAGTGTGGCACTTAAGCTGCCTTTGCTGGGAAAAAATCAGATCTAAGAATAGGGTCTGATGTTGAAAGTGTGCCTTAGCTGGCAGCTGCCCTAGCACTGAAGAAATGAGATCTGATTCTCTGAAAATTTGTTCCCTAGTAGTTAGCTGGTGAAAATCAGGCTGAAAATTGGTGCAAATTTCTGCCCTAGCTCCCCACAAAGTAGCTCAGAAAAAACATGCCCTAGTTGCTGCTGCTGTTGAAATCTGTAGTATGTACCCGACAAGTGGCAGAGGTATGTTGTAATAGCCATTCCCTAGCTGCATTTCAAAGGTGTTTTCATTATGCAAATGATGCAACAGCTGCTTGCAGCTGCCAAAAATCTGAGTACACAGCTGAAGAATTCTCAACAGAAAATTGTTAACAGAAGCGTACCTCATATGATCAGCATTCATCATATGAGCTAATGAGGATTCAAATTAAAAATCAGCTTTAGAATAAACAAATTAACGGAGGAGGTAAATTCCTTTCATCCAGCAGCCCCAACCTTCCTAACCTCCAATTCTTTTCAAAAAAAATTCTATAAAAAATCCACTGATTATAGCTGCTGGAAACCTTTTCCCCAACTTGGGATTTTCTAATTTCATACTGTAGTTACTTTCTACTACGACATTCAGTTCCCATTTATTTTAATTGTAGTCAACCGACATTCTCATCTTAATATAAATTCACTGCAGTTACAAAATAGCTATCCAATCCTCTCTTATCTTCATGCAACTACTTATTCACATTTTGCCAAGTGTGCTCATGCACTTCGTTACTTCCAATTTGGAAAGTCTGCACATGCAACTCGAACTCGAAACACGAAACCAACTTGTCTTCACTGCTAATTGCGATCCTGCATCATTCTGCCCTTGACAGAAAATTTGTGGGCATTCTGCTCACTATGTAGAACTGTTAGCTGGGTGTGAATCAAGCATTGAAAGACTTCTATAATCTGACTCTGAAATCCATGTTACCTTCTTGAGTCCTTTTCCTTTCCATTTCACTATATACTGCTTGTAACATTGTCTCTGAGTATTGATGGTCTTTCATCCAGGCCTTCATCAATTCTCCATGCTCCTTTTCAGAATACATTGCCTCCAATAATTGAAGTTCTCCTTTTCTATTGCTGTTTGTTCACCTTCTTGATAATCATATAGATCTGCTACATAGAAGATCGGTGAAATATCTAACCTTTCATTGTAGCCCTACCTCATATAATACATGGATTATCTGAAAATTTTCTAAAATCACAATAGGACCTATCTTTTTCTATTTTAATCCATTATAATTTCCAGTAGTAAACCTTTCCTTTTGTAAATAAACCAGTTTGGTCCCCAAATGCAAAAGATTTTAACCTCCTAGACTCAACAACTTTCCTTGTAATTTGATTGCTGGCCAGCAATTTTTCCCTCACCTGTCCATGCCACATGCACCTTTTCTGTAAAATTTTCTGCATCTGCACTTCTCCTTTCAGTTATTAATAGTTCCAACAAGTCAATCACTCCCTTGGGAGCTCTTGCCTGAAAAAAATTGATTGGTGTGAAACCTGTAGACCTGTTCACTGAGTTATTGTATGCAAACTCAGCTTGTGCCAACATTGTGTCCCAATGCCAAGGATTTGCCCCACTAAACATCTCAGCAAATTTCCCAAACTACAGTTGACTATTTCAGTGTACCCATTGGTTTGGGGGTGATAGGCAGAACTATTTTGCGCTTTTGTCCCCAATTTCTGCCAAAGAGTTCTCCAAAAATGACTCAAATATTGAGTGTCTCTATCCGAAGTAATATTCTTGAGCCTCTCTATTTCTCTGAAGATTAGCTCTGCTGTCATTATGGCATCACTTGTCTTCTTCCATGGTATGAAATGTGAAATATAAAATCATTCCATTGCTACCCTCTCGGCAAACCTAGCACAAATCAATAGTTATCTGCTCCCACAGTTCACTTGGCACAGGTAATGGACTCGATAGTCCAGTATTTTGATCCCTGCCCTTTGCCAATTGGCATATTCCACATCTTTCCACATACCTGCTCATAACTCTCCTTAAGTTTGTATAATGAACATAAAATACATAAATAAACATTAATAATAATAATATTGTTATTATTATTATAATTGATGATTAAATAATCTAAAAGACACAACCTAACTAAGGTACAAAACCCTTCACCTTCGTGACTAGTCAATACAATGTCACAAGGCTCACTGTATCAATCATCTAATCATTCAATTATTATTATATGTCCTGAATGGATTTCTTATTACTGTCCTATTTATTTTGGATATTTGGAGTATGAACTAGATTGATTCATTACATTGGTATCAGAGCCCCTTCCAAAGCACTTCCGCTAATTCTGGCCTTTGGCCCCACATAATTTTCAGAGTTTTCCTTATTCTGAGTCCTTGACCACAAACCAGCTTTTGACCATGAAAAGTTCAAAATTTCTGCTGAAGAAAGATTATCTCTACTGCCAATTTGGAGAACAGATCAGATATCAGAGATAAAGAGATATCATTCCATTGTCAAACATTTAAAAGCATCAAACATTTAAAAGCATCACAGTCAAACATCCATCATAAATCAAAGTTTAACAGTATCCAAGACCAGCAAAAAGGTGCCTTGAAGCCATCGAGAAGATAACCACAATAATGGTAGGGCCTGCATACAGGGCAGGATAGTTCCACTTGGAATGACATCAGAGGCGTGCAGGATAAATATGCCACCACTGTAGGTCAACACAGGTCATTAGTAATCTTTATTGAGGAAATCATCATGAAACTTGTGATGCACAACATTGTAAAGAAAGTCGGAGAAATCAAAGGTAAAGAAAGTCGGAGAAATCAAAGGTAAAAAAAGGCATGTGTTCCCCTCTTTCTGCAGAGAGATTTACTAGAGTTGTGAATCCTGATTGGTTAATCATTGGTGACATCATCACAGCCCGTGACATATCCCTCATGCCACCATTGCCTTGATTATAGACACGCCCTTCTATAAGGATAACAGTTGATGTAAGGGATTAAGAGTCAACAAAGAATATCAAAAGACCAATGAATAACAATTCATAAACCTCATTCACTGCATCCCCTGTTCATTACATTCCTCGCCTTTTATTGTGGCCCAAAGATGAGCCAGATGAAGGTGAAATAAACCCAAACCATAAAATCCTCATGATTCATCACATTAATAAATATCATTCAGAGGTCAGTCATCAAGATCATAACTTCCCTCCACTCTAGAAACAGAAGACAGTTATGTTAGTGTACATAGACAGCTATTAAGTTTATGTAAGCTAATACTTATCTGCCAATCCGGTATACCTTATCTGCCAAGTTGTACACCTTGTTTGCCTTGTTGGTAGACCATCAAATTACGAGCTAGGCTTCTCTCAGTTTGTTATAAATATGGGTGATAGCTCCTCTTGTATTGTAACATAACAGTATATAGATTCAGTCTTTTTGTTGTTCTGTTATCTGTGCATGTCTAGGCTCATTTATGATCCGGGTTAAACCTGGATTTCTACAGGGTATCAGAGCGGGCACTTGCCGCCCTGCTTTTTTGTGTGTGAGCATATTCAGCTCCATTTGCTCTGCTACCTGTTTTTGGCATTGGAGATCAAGCCTTTTGGGTATCTTTGGCATGCCTAGTTTGTGGCTTTGGCCCTCAGCTCTTGTTGCTGGATTGGAGATTTGGCCCGAGGCATTTAGTTTTATAGGTTATTTTTACAACATTGGTGACTTGGGCTTCCTTGTGGCACTGGGTACATGTAATGATCCCAAGCCATTATGCCAGGATCATCACAGTTTTGGGTGTCTTTTAAAACTTTTCTGGTTGTGGCATTTCGTCAAACACTTTGCTGAATTACTTGTTTAGGTGTGTTTATATGAATGTTTGCAGCAAATAACAAGAATAGACAACCATGGAACATACCTCAACCATATGCAATATGATAGACAAGCCAAAACACCTCAAATAGCTTTTATTCATAAAATAGAGAAACCTGCTACAATGAAGATGCCGATCTGGAATGCTCAACAAATGGCCAAGAAGATAAACAATAGAGCTGCTACAAAATGCTCCAATAGAAGACTCCAAAGGCTGGATATACAATGAAGACTGAATACAATAGATCTGGGCCGTAAGAATGCTAAACCCGCACGCTGGAAGGTGCCACGCTCTGCTAGATAGTTGAAGCCCCCACAACAATTTGGCCCTGCTGCCAAAGGTGTCCAATCACCCCAAGAAATATGCCAACTGATAGATCGGGGAAATATAAGGACAACCCAGGTGTCCAAATCTCCAAATCCACTCTCATACCCTGTAGATCTGAAACTCCTCCACTGAATGGTGCGCCCCCCTGGATGGTTGAAACCCTAATAATTCGGCCTGGATGAATGAGGCCTCCAAACCTCCTGAAACTCTCCAAAATGATAGATCAGGGCTTGGTTACCTCCCTGGTGAAGTCCCAAGCGAAATGGTGAAGATCTGAGCTAGCAAATGACTGAAAAAAAATTCTGAAGTTTGCTCCTCTCCTCCAATTCGTCCCATGCATCTAATAAATCAACTAGCACCTGAATCACCTCATGAATAGACTAGATCTGATGTCCAAGGCCCTGCAATGAAAACCCAAGTGATAGAATCTCCAAAAGCCCTGCCAATCTCCTACAACGAATCTCTCTCCAAGGATGGTGCGGCCCCCTTGCTGGAAACCCCCAATGGTGCGCCCTCCTTCTCTTGTTGTGCCTATGGCTGTGTAGAACCCTCCTGCACTGATGTAGAACCGAGCTAGAATGGTGTGGGAGAGTATTGCATCCCTGAGACCAAGCTTGGGGCAAGCTAGGTGGAATCTTTCACCACCGAATCGTCCTCTAGGGTTTGTTAAGTCAAAACCCTCAAAACCCCCAATATGAATATGAATGAGAAGAGGCCCTTGCCTTTCCTTTATACTTTTGGCTCACCTTGTCCCTCCAAAGTGACTTTCATTTTATTAATATTTAATTAATTAATTAAATCACTTTAATTAATTAATTAACCTTTTTACCTCTGAAAAACTCCNAGGTTGAGATCACTCCTCATAAATGTAATCTCA
Source organism: Picea sitchensis (assembly GCA_010110895.2). Taxonomy (NCBI): domain Eukaryota; kingdom Viridiplantae; phylum Streptophyta; class Pinopsida; order Pinales; family Pinaceae; genus Picea; species Picea sitchensis. The sequence goes on along the minus strand of SNQJ01S0034374.1, from coordinate 71,394 downwards.
AAACCCACTTTTGGGTTAATTCCCTAAGTCAACTCATGTCTCCTCAAAATCACCAAAAAGGTAATTTAATGTTCACTTTAGCCAAAAGTGACATTATGCACTTTAACCAAGGTCAAAGTACAAATAGACATAAAGTACTAGGACAAAGTGCCAAATGACTTTCCCACATGTGCTAAGGAGGGAAAACACATGGGGAACACCTCCTCAGGTACTAAACTCAACAATCTACTACAACGTTTTTCAGCTTCAGCACTCATTGGAGCCTTTTGTTGATTCGCGACACTTTTTCATCGGATCATGCTTCATTTCCATTAGCTTGTCATCTTTTGAAGATTTTCAAATGGAAACATTGTGGTATTTCACCCACCTTTTGTTAATTTCCTTTAAACTCAGCAGACAGAAATTATTGCCAATAATTTTAATCACCCATAAATTAATTTACTGCTGAAATTTAACTTCTGAAAATTATGCAAGTAATTTACAGCTGAGTTATTTAACTAAAATGCACAGCAGAAGTAAATGGAAACCAAGCACATGAATGCACAGCAGAAGTAAATGGAAACCAAGCACATGAAAGATAAGAACACCAGAAATACCCTAGAAACCCCAGTGTGGGGAAAACCAGCAAAGGAGGAGCTTTATTGGCTTCAGAGAAATTAATTTACAGCAACAGAAATTTCTTACAGCCCAACAAACTCGGCCTGCGTTTTTGGCCCCGTTTTTCGGCCATGAAAAATCAGCCCTCCTTTTTCGGCCTCTATCTCAACTGGAACAGCCTGTACTCAGCTCCCTTGGCTTGCTACTAAGTCGCCCTTCCTCTCTCAGCTGAATCAACCTCCTCTTCCTTAGCCAGCACCCTCACTCATCAGCTCAACACACAATGTGTTTTGTCCTTCACCCTCGGCCTCCTTTTATCACTCCAACTCACCTTTTCTTGAGTCTTCTAGAAGCCTCCAGAAATTCATAAAAATTGTTGATATGGAAAATTAAATTGTGTCCATCAGCTAGCCTTGGACACATAGGCTTAGCTAAGACACTTTCTGAGCTACCAAATTAACACTCCCTCTTAGCAAGGAAGGTGTTTTGTACCACCCCCAACTTGTCCCTGAAGAAGACAAACTTGCCTTTCATCAAGGCCTTCGTGAGAATGTCTGCCACCTGCTCTCCTGCGCATACTGTAGCTTCACTGTCCCCTTCTACACACAGTCCCTGATGAAGTGAAATCAGATCTCTATGTGTTTGGATTTGTCATGAAACACTGGATTCTCAGAGAGCTTGATGCAGCTCTGATTGTCATAGTGAATGACAGTCGCATCCAACTCCTGGCCAAACAAATCGATGAGCAGCTTATGAAGCCAAATGGCCTCACATGCTACTAAACTAGCTGCCATGTACTCTGTCTCAACAGAGCTCAATGCCACTGACTTTTGCTTCCTGTTGAATCAGGAAACAACTCCCGATCCCAAGCTGAAACAACAACCTGAAGTAATCTTCCTGTCCACCTTGTTGCCTGCCCAATCTGCATCTGTAAAACCTGTCAGCTTCACCCCATCTCCCTAGATGTAACTCAAACCATACTCGACCATGCCATATTTCAGAACATGCTTCGCTCCCACCCAGTGTAACCTCCTCGGCTCAACCATAAACTGACTGAATATGTTCACCGCAAAGCATATATCTGGTCTAGTGTTGACCAGATACATCAAAGAGCCAATCAACTATTTGTAAAGAGTAGGGTCCACTGCCTCTGATCTGGAAGCATCTAGCTTCTTCCAGTTGATCACCATGGGCGTAGACATGGGCCTGCAATCCAACATCCCAAGTCTCTTCAGGATCTCCACCGCATCCTTCCCATGTCTAAGGAAATTCTGACCATCTCGTTGCCACACCTCTAACCCCAGAAAGTATTGCATCATCCCCAAATATTTCATCTCATACTCGGAAGCAAGATCCCTCTTGCACTTTGCAATGAGCCTCTCTGAACCTGTAAGAAACAAGTCGTCCACATACAACACGAGAATGAGCGGCTCACCTCCAACTATGATGTAGGAGAGGTTGGAGTCCGCCTCACTCTTGGTGAAGTCCATCCCCTGCAAGTAGTTGTCAATCCATGAGTACCACCCCCTGGGAGCCTGCTTGAGCTCGTACAAGTTTCTCTTTAACATGCAAACATGGGAATCTCTCCCCTACACCTCAAAACTCTTTGGCTACTCAATGTATACCTCCTCTCCAATGATGTCATTAAGGAAGGTCGTCTTCACGTCCATCTGGTGGATCTTCCACCCCATCTCTGTTGCAATCAAGATCACGGCCCTGATCGAAGTGTATCTCACCACTGGGGCAAATGTCTCATCATAATCGATTCCCTCCTTCTGAGAGAACCCCTTAGCCACAAAGCGGGCTTTGAACTTCTCCACACTGCCATCCGCAACGTGCTTGATCTTGTAGATCCATCTCGAGCCAATCATTGATTTCCCCTCTGGCCAGGGCACTGTTACCCCCAACCTAGGGGTAACTAAGGAGATCATGTCTCGAGGCCCACAAGTTGTAGACATGGAGTGCCGAGAGCCAGGATATACAGAGCATAGCCCTGGAGGGGCCCTTCTTTTCATTGATGCATCCTACACATCACCAGCAGCAACATCCACCACGCCGACTTGGTTCCCACAAGGCAGTGGGTTTGGGTCCATAAGGTAAGGAGTCCAGGTATCATGCTACATATCACTCTGATATTTAAAGCATTTGAACATGTTGCAAAGGATCTTTCTTTATTTCAGAACATTTGCTTGGAATTTATGCTCTTTGCCTTATTTAAAGTTTAAACCTGGGGGGGGTGTCATTGTGTCCTAGTAAGTTGGTTGCCCTCGGGAATAGGTTGGTACTGGGTGGTTCCTTGAAAAGTCTTCATTTGTTCCCTACCATACATGTCACTTTCCATACTTTTTCCCTCCATCTCCCTAGCCTTTTGGGATCTTCGAGTGTATTGACCCAAGAAGGGATTGTACCTTACCTCATGGGAAGAAGGGGCTAAAGGCCTAGAAGGTAAAAGTGGCTAAAGATAAAAGCCAATCATAAAACCTTTGAGATGCTTCGCCCAGGGATCGTTGAGAAAGCAATGAAATGCTTCTCTATAAGAAATGGGGACCCACAAAATGAATGATAATGAATACTCAAGGTGTTAGTTGGGGGATAGGAGGTCTCATCACAAGCCGGCGTATCATAATCATAGGTATTTAGCGGTATGACATTACCATCATCTGGTCACCAAGCCAGGGTAGTGGCTCTCAGTTGCATGACTGAGGGAAAGGGGGTCTCATCACGAGCTAACCTTCTCATTTCTGCGAGGTATTTGTGAATGACACTGTCGTATTTGGACACCAAGCCAAGACAGTGGCCTCCAACTAATTCTTTGAAACATGAAGAAAAATAAAAGAATGAGCTAAGAAGAAGAAAATGGCAATAAATGGGCTTGGAAACATTGCATTGAGGACAAGGGGCAGCTCACCCTCCACAAAGGCACCCATAGGTAAGACAATACAAACCCTTGTATGTCATGAACGCCATACTCAAAATCTTACCCCATACCATCTCACATACACACATGACTAGGATAGGTTCCACCTAGGAAACACCCTAGACCTAGGAGTTATTGACCCAATTGGGCATCTTGAGACCCTTCCCAAGCCTAAATTTGACAAGTTGTATAACGTCCTTGAGCATTTGTTTGGTTTAGGGGGGTTTGATGCACATGTTCGAGTGATTTGATTATTAGATGTGATTTACTTGCTATGATACTTGTGACTCATGGACCCCTGGAGGGTGTACTTGTTGTCTTTACAGGACTTTGCCAGGTGGACAGGTATTCATGAGAAGATGATCAGTTCCGACCTTCATGAGGGCTTGGAGCCCAGGGATGGATCCTGAGACCTCAGGCTAGGGTGTGACAGAGATGACTGGCTTGCATGTTGAAGAAGGAAGTCGTTGCCTTTGGAGGCATTCTGGCAGGCCTAAATGGAGGGGCTCGACCTTCCTTCACTTGAACGATGGCCTTTGGATGCCTAGAAACCACCTACCCATCCCATGACATCATCATTGAAGGGCTAGGGTTTCATGGAGATGGCGTTCCAATGGAAGAAGGATGTTTTACACAACGTTTGGCAGTTGATGGTGTGACGAGGCCCTGGGAGGCCCAACGTTCCACTATTTGAAGCTTGACGTCCCACATTTGAGCTCAACGTCACCCTAGAAAGGGCATGACGTCACCCTACTAGGGTTTTATATGTATATTTTTGTAAATTTAATTTTTGAAGTAAATGTTCAAGGTTGGCCCTGATTTTTTGACCTAAAGTAATTAAAGGTCAATCTTTTGTATAAATAAACAAAAGTAACTTTCATTTTGGATAACTCTCATTGTGAGAGAAGAGGACTGAAATTTGCGCCCTTCTTGGGAGTACTTGGCTGAAATTGTGAGGCGCACTTGTCTTGGAGTCTCTTTACTTGCACATTGAATCATTTTGGTGAAGACATCTTGCAATCTAGGGTTTTATGGTATGATTATTCTTGGTGAAATAAGTAAATCTGCATTTTGTCATTTCATTTAAATGGTTATTGTATATTTGCTTGCTCATGATAAAGATTATGAAATTGCATGCTTAATAAATCCTAGGAGTAAAGAACTTAAGGTGTTACTTCTTTACTCTATATTTGCTAGTCTTTGCTAAAGGTGATTTACATTGTCAAGCTTCTAAAGCCCTAAAGTGCTAGCACTTTAGAAGCCTTGATCAATTGTGTTGCATTAAAATATATTTTCTAATAGATCTAAGAAGAAGGAGGCGCTAGGGCCTAGAAGAGCCTACACCCTAGTTATCCCTCTTCTCAAAGCTTGGATCCTAGGAAGACTTAAAGTGCTACTCTTCCTACGACCATTCTCTCTTAGATTTAGCAATATCATTATTGTCATCAGCCTCAAGAAGAAGACACCATCTTTGACTTCATCACTCCCACAAGGCACTAATCTTCAAGTTGCATCCCCTTGAGAAATAAACAAACAATCTACCTTAAAGCTTTCAACTCCTACCTCTACTAACTATTACTAACTCTAACCTAGTCTAGTAAAACTGACCCTACTTTGCTGCTGTTATAACTTCTGTTACAACTATCTTTCAGCAGCCCTTTCAAACTTATTGCTACTCAAATCATTCCAGAATTTGCATAAGACATAGTGCTATCATTCAAGAGTTAAAGTGTTATATTCTATTGTCAACAAGTACGTTTTCTGAAGGATATATTGCAGTTATCATACATTTATCATTGTTGTTGTATATCTGCTCATTGCTGCATATACTTATTGATTAGCAATTTTATTTCAAAAGTTTAATGTCTCATTGAAGCGCTAATATCATTCTTGCTTGTAACTGCAAATTTATTCACTTGTTGTCTTGTTAAGGGCAGGTACACATTATTTCTGCATTTGCTTCATCTCTTAAGGTCATAAACCTTGTGACTTCTTTAACTTGAGTGACCAATGAGAGGGGGGTAAATTATATATTTGCTTCGTTTAACCAGCCCTTTAGGTCACTAGGGACATCTCCCTTGGGATAGTCTTATCCTACTCCTAAACAGAAAGGGATTTCCTATTAAGGTGACGGTGATAGGTCATCCCCTTGTTACGCCAATCTCCCTTACTCACCTTTGGCTTTGGGGCAAGTACAGATTGTGTGATAACAGACACAACCTCCCATACAACATTCTTGGGGATGGAAGCATACACATGAGCCTAGGTGTCGGAAATCTGGGAGCCATTCTTGACACTCACATTGTGATTTTTCCATATGAAAATCCTTTGTGTGAATTGTGGGGCTTTGTGGGCTTGTTGATGGGCCTTGTGGTTGTTTGATGGGGTTTTGCACCCATTGACAAATTAAACAATTCTAATTTATTGTTGAGTTTGTGGAGAGGGTGCCTAAGTGGATTTAGGGGCTTCGAACTCAACTTTAGAGTTGTATAAAAGGAGATCTATTGTGAAGATTGAAAGGCAAGTTGAATGTGAGATTCATTCTTGGTGTTAGGTTGTGAAAACCTCAGTCAGCCATGGAGAGGGCCGAGTTGGCCTCAGTCCTACTATTCAGAAGTGTTTTGGGCAGGTAGCTTGGAGAGGAGGGCCAAGTAGGGCCTAGACCCAGCCAGAGAGAAGAGGACAGCCAACGACTGGGTCTGTTTGTTATTCAGAGGGAGTTTGGACAGCCTGTCTCAGCCTTGAGGTGGCCAGCAGTTAAAGAAGGGTAACCGCAGGTGCTTTGAACAGGTGTTAAGGGCAGCCGCAAGTGTCTTGGAGTCACGGCCTACAAGGAGAAGGGCTGTCGCAGGGTCTAGAAGGCTTGGCCTGCAAGGAGAAGAGCAACCATAGGGCCTAGGAGCTTCGGTCTGTTGGGAAAGGTAATTTTTGTCCACAGGATTGGTGGATTGCAGACCTACAGTAACTTATGGGGCAGTTTTGGAGCATCTGTTGAGGGTTGTTACAGCCAGCCTAGCTGCAGAGAAAAGACAGCTTCTGAGGGCTGTTACAACCAGCCTAACCGCAGAGAAAGGGGCAGCCTCTGAGGGTTGTTACAGTCAGCTTAGCTGAGCAAAATTGAGCACAGAAACTGAGGGTTTCTGCAATGATTTTTGTAAGTGTACCCCTATATTTTGGTATTTTCATGTGTGTAAGAATGGGCCATTTTCCCTGGTACGGGAGCCCATTGTTCTGAGATTGTATTGAATGAAGAACAAGTGATTTGAGCATTAAATTATTGTGTACTGTGTATGATTCAATTGCTGGTTTCATTTTCTGCTATGCTAAGTTGTTAGACATCTCAATGTGTTTATGTTCACAGTTCAGATTGTGTGATTTCTGTGTATACTGTTGAGAACCTAGACCAGACCTGAGGTGTGTTTGAAATCTAACAATTTTGCAGTCTCTTGGAGCTAGCCACCTTGGATCATTTCTTGCTTAGGTTGCTCAGCATCGTCGTCACCTTCAACTTGTACCTCCTTACTTTTCCCATCATCTATGACATCCATTGCCATTGTTACACCAGTGACTATATATTGTATGGGGTGTCCAAGGACCATTTCAGGACACCTTGCAAGATGACACCTGTTATCCACCAAGTTGCACTAGGATGGACTTGCAGTTGAGCCGCCAAAAATTGAACATTCACATGTTCAAAATTAGAGTTCAGAAGTCCAGCCGGTCAATATGACCACCTTTTTCGCATTTCCATCCCCTGATGGGGCATTGTAATAAGATGACACTGGCATGATGATTTTGTAAAAGGCTTAGCCTCCTAAGACTTGATCATGAGTACATATTCTAGAGTGTTTTTTTTCACTTGTTAATTATTCCTTGCCTGAAATTCATTTTCGACAAGTTATAATTTCTAAGTATTTTCACTCACTACCTACAAATCTGGAGTGTTAGGCCTTAGCTTGGAAAATCTAAGTCTAGTGTCTAAATGTTTATATTACCATGCTAGGTCATCAATTTTGAGTCATATGGAAATTGCACTAAGTCCCCCCTAGGTTTTTTAATCTTTTGAGTCAATAAACAATTTCCCATAAAAACAGGATATTTTAATCGTATTTTAGTCATAAGTTAAAAAAGTGGTACTAGGAGGCATCATATGCCTTGGGGGTATTCGTTTTTGGACTTAAAATACCCCCTTTACTTAAGTACCCACTTTTGTGAGTAAAATTAGTGATTTTAATCACTTAAAAAATAATTTTGCTCACAAAAGTCAATAAAAGACAAAAAATCAGAAAAATCAGCAAAGCTCTTCTTTGAGAAACATGTCTGGGACATGCTTTGAGTCAACTCAACCTTCATTTGAGTTAACTAAGCATTGTTGGCACACAAGAGATACTGGAGGGTGAGTTGAGAGGTTGTTAACTTGAGTTTAGAAGAGCTACCAAAGAGAAGTGTGCCCCTCTTGCATAGGTGGCGCATTCTAGAAGAGGGATCACAAGCCTCATAAGTTGATCCATCATTTATAAAGATCACAAGCCTCCCAAAAAATAGATCATTATAACCAAAGCAATAAAAGAGTGGGCCACCCAGCGCCCAGTTTTCTTTCCCCTTAGGGGGATTTGTGCCTTGTGGTGTGCTTGTTTAATTTTCCTCAAGTCTTTCAAATTTTGCAATTCTCACCTAAAGAAAAGATAAATCTTATCATAAAATTTAACACAAGCACCACGAGTTTAGTTTAAATTTCAATTTCTTAGTTAGCTTAGCTAGTTTCAATTTCTTAGATTAGATTAGTTTGGATTTTAATTTGGCAAAGTTATTTTTAATTGCTAGATTAACTTTCATTTCAGTATTTATTTTTCTGCAATTTCAAGTTGGTAAAATAAACCCATCCCCTCTGCTTCCCTGTGTATACTTTGAAGTTTGAACCCTTGCGAGCCTAGCTCGACTTGGGGAACTCATCAGAACAGAGGTTGGTCAATGTGAATCTAATTTAATTTAGGGAAACCTTTAAGATTCTATTATGACTGCACCAGTGGATTCATGGCGAGAAATCGTGCAAAAATGACTGTCAATTCGTCAAATTTTGTCACTGTCACTCCTAGGCTTGCCTGGGCTCTTCACCTCGTTTTGCGTTCCCATAGCAATCTGCATTAATGCTCCAACCTGCATAAACATTCGTGCCAATACGGAATTGGGCGCGGACCTCCTCGTCTCATGGCAATAGACTGAGTTTAAATGCTTTTTCCCCATGCAGATAAACCAAGACCCGTCGTTTGGTTTGTTGGCAAGTGGATAATAATGTGGTCGGGGAGACCCAGGGTCAAACCAGCGAGCTCCCCCTTTTTGGTATTAGTTATAACCTATGTTGCATTGGTTTTCGAGACGGGGGAACGGCAGGGACGTGTCCCCAGGACGGCTAGAGCGCACCCCCAAATTTTTCAGGGGACGGCAATAATATATATCAAAAAATATTAAAATTCACCATAAACATTTGTAGTTGCTTCAAGCTTGCAAGCATATCAAGCTATACTATACAGTATTATGCACAACCCTTACACTTGCCAATTCTGAAAAAGCTCGATCAATTTAAAAAAGGGCCAAGTGACATTTCATTATTGGATGCTAGACAAGAGCAAAATGCAGTTTAGCTTTAGGAAACTTAAATGAGAAATGTCTCTATAGCAATTTTTCTTACTCATATTTCTTGTTAATGACAATTATGTTAAAACATAAAAGGCATTCCCTTCTCAATAGGCATTGCAGATTTTTATGGTTGTGTTGAAAACCACTATAAAACACTTTGGTTATGTACACCCTTACACTTGCTAATTCTTGAAAGTTTGATCAATTTAAAGGCTGGTGACATTTATTATTGGATGTTGACAAGAGTAAATGTAGTTTTAGTTTATCTTAATGAGAAATGTTCTATAGTAATACTTTTCTTACTCATATTTTGTTACCTATCACCATGTTAAAACATAAAAGTACTTCTCTCAATAGGCACAGATTTCATGGTTGTGTTGAAACCACTCATAAAACACTTTGGTTATGTAAAGGGATTAGATTCATATTTCAGACAAGAATGTGATTGAATAGGAATTTATTCAAACATTTATTGCCCAATCGAAGTCACTACCATCTGATTGTTTTCACAATGCTTCAAGTTGGGATGGTGGAAGAACTCATAATTGAATGACCCCTGGAAACCCATTTACAACATGTAAAAGCTAAGATGACCAGAAAAATGAGAACAAGAACAGTAACCATAAGGATCAGCCCTTTGAAATGTTGCATCTCTTTACTTTTTGACATGGAAACTTTGTTTGTTGTAACCTGTTGCCGAAAAATACACATTTAAATCACCCAAATCAAAACCCATCATACAAAACCCATGTTTTGAGCTACAACTTCTACAACAGATTTAGATTCAATGCAATACAAAAAAATAATGGATGGGGGGAAAAATGATCTTATTGTCCAATCATCAATTTCCATGATTGTCAAGGCTGAAGATATATGCCCTGAATATCCCCAAAATTTGCACAAAACAATCTCTGAAATCTGCCTAGAACATCCTTGAAATATGTTCGTAATGTCCCTAAAATCTGTCTGGAACGTCTTGGGGATGACCAACAAGTCCCCGAGTCCCCAATGAAGTCCCCAGCAATTTGGGTAAGTTTCCTAAGGGTCCCCAAGTCCCTAGTATGCGGGAACGGCGGGTACGCAGGTTTTTTTGGGGGGGGCGGGTCCCCGTGCAACATAGGTTATAACATATTTTAAATATAGTTTTAACAACTATATTAAAATAACACCAACCACCATATTTCATATATTACATTTGTTATATAGTTTAACCTCCGACAATTTTTAGAGCTCGCGCTAAACTTGTGATGGGACTGTTGCACGAAATCCGAAGTTGGTTGGCCACTTGTCGGTCCGGTGGCCGGATTTTTATTTTTTTGAATTGTTATGCCTTGACCCTTATTGGGCATCCATGGGGTGCCACGTGGCACCCTCTCATTCGCTACCTTTTCCCAGTGACTGTTGACTCACCTGCCACGTGTCACACTGTCAGAAGGTCACGTGGCAACCCTTGGGTGGTGCCATGTGGTGCCTCCAGGGGGTGCCATGTGTCACCTTCCCATTCATTCATTTGGCCACCCAAACTATCAAATCAGCATGCTACCACGTCGGCAAGTTGACGTAAATCATGAGATTATGCTGATGTCAGCACTGCACAATCAGTTGCTGACGTCATCTGTACGGATGTTGAGTCACCCTGTTGACTTTGACTAGGTTGACTGAAACTTTGAGAATACCCACTTTCCCTAAGTACCCACTTTTGTGAGTAAAATTAGTGATTTTAAATACTTAAAAATTGATTTTGCTCACAAAAGTCAATAAAAGACATAAAAAATCAGAAAAATCAGCAAAGCTCTTCTTTGGGAAACATGTCTGGGACATGTTTTGAGTCAACTCAACCTCCATTTGAGTTAATTGAGCCTTGTTGGCACACAAGAGATAGTGGAGGGTGAGTTGAGAGGTTGTTAACTTGAGTTTAGAAGAGCTACCAAAAGGAAGTGTGCCCCTCTTGGAGAGGTGGCGCCCTCCCACTTGCCCTAATGTTCACACTTGTCATGGTTTTGAGTTAGGGGAGAGGTGGCAACCCATTAGCCACCACTTTTCTCACCTATCCTCACACTTGGTGCACCCTCCCTCTCCACATGGTGCGCCCTCCTCCATTGGAAACTCCACCCTTTGTCTTATAAATTGAAGCATTCTCTCCCATTGCAGACTAGTTAGAGCTTGGGAAAGAATTTATGCTATTGTATAGTACTATTGTAACACTCTTTCAAGATTGAATAAAGAAGACTTTGGAGGTCACATGGTGGATGGTAGCATTGTGTGGATGTTGTTCATGGTTTAATATTGTGAGGTAATTGTATCTTGTTTATGTGCATTTCAATTTGTAAATTGGCCTTAGTAGGGGTGCTATCACCCAATAGGAAAGATCTTCTTAACTAGTTTGGCTATTAAGATCTTTTGTTGTTTTACATATGCGGTTAATGATTTGCATGTTAATTTTTCTTAATTGCATGCTATTTAGACTTCGTGTGTAAGGAACGCCGATATTTAACAAGTTGTATGTAAGTTTATCAAGATTGCAGGTTTTCATACTTGAAGTGGTGGCTGATTTCAGTGCAATCTCCCACAAGCTTCAAGCTCTTTTGAGAACAAGTCCCTCATCCATTCATCAGAGGACCCCATAACCCAAGATTCAAGTCTTGAAGAAAGGCTTTCTCTCTCTATTTCTCAACCTATTAAAACATATTTTCTTTGGTTACTTTGAATGCATGCAAAGCTTGATTTCCATCTTTAAAGTTTGATCTAAAGAGATTTTCCTTTGTATGATTAGAGCAAGTAGATTGATCACAAAGCTTCATTCTTTGATCTAGCTTGCAATCTATCATTTAGCTCATTTTTCAAAGAGATATTTAAAGGCTAAAGGTAGTTTCCTATTTTAAAGAGTTTAAAAGTTATATTTAGGCATCTTTTTAATATTGTTTGTTGTTTTAGGAGAGCAAGTAATATCATTAAGAAAAGGCCTTTACTTTCTTGTTTTGCTAAGTTCTAGTTGCTAGTTTAGTGTAGTATTTTACTTAGACTTTTTTCCATAAATTTTTGTACATTGACTAACATGTTTTGCAGGGTCTTCCAATAGCTTTTTGGGCATCTTTTGTCCCAATTAACTTGTTGTTTTTGCAGGTTTAGCGAACAAACAAGGAGAAACTCTACCCATTTTTTGAAGATTTAGAGCTTCTGGGAAACCCAGAAGTACCTCATACCTGAATAAACCATTTGAAAACTTGTAAAATTGGTTGATCCATCATTTATAAGGATCACAAGCCTCCCAAAAAAGAGACCATTGTAACCAAAGCAATAAAAGAGTGGACTACCCAGCGCCCAATTTTCTTTCCCCTTAGGGGGATTTGTGTCTTGTGGTGTGCTTGTTTAATTTTCCTCAAGTCTTTCGAATTTTGCAATTCTCACCTAAAGGAAAGATAAAACTTATCATAAAATTTAACACAAGCACCACAAGTTTAGTTTAAATTTCAATTTCATAGTTAGCTTAACTAGTTTCAATTTCTTAGATTAGATTAGTTTAGATTTTATTTTGGCAAAGTAATTTTTAATTGCTAGATTAACTTTTATTTCAATATTTACTTTTCTGCAATTTCAATTTGGTAAAATAAACCCATCCCCTCAGCTTCACAGTGTATGCTCTGAACCCTTGCGAGCCTAGCTCGACCTGGGGAACTCATCAAAATCGGGGTTGGTCAGTGTGGATCTAGTTTAATTTAGGGAAACCTTTAAAATTTTGACTTCACCAGTGGATTCGTGGCGAGAAATCATGAAAAAATGATTGTCAGTTCCTCAGATTCTATCATTGTCACTCCCAGGCCCTCCTAGGCTCTTCACCTCGTTTTGTGTGCCCACAGCAGTCTACATTAATGCTCCAACCTGCATAAACATTCACGCCAGTATGAAATTGGGCGCGGACCTCCTCGTCGCATGGCAATAGACTGAGTTTAAATGCTTTTTCCCCATGCAGATAAACCAAGACCCGTCGTTTGGTTTGTTGGCAAGTGGATAATAATGTGGTAGGGGAGACCCGGGGTCAAACCCACAGGCTCCCCCTTTTTGGTATTAGTTATAACGTATTTTAAATATAGTTTTAACAACTATATTAAAATAACACCAACCACCATATTTCATATATTACATTTGTTATATAGTTTAACCTCCGACAATTTTTAAAGTTCGCGCCAAACTTGTGATGGGACTGTTGCACGGAACTCGGAGGTGGTTGGCGACCGGTTGGTCCGGTGGCCGGATTTTTATTTTTTTGAATTGTTATGCCTTGACCCTCATTGGGCATCCACGGGGTGCCACGTGGCGCCCTCTCATTCGCTACCTTTGCCCAGTCCCAGTTGACTCACTTGCCACGTGTCGCGTTGTCAGAAGGTCACGTGGTGGCCCCTAGGTGGTGCCATGTGGTGCCTCCTGGGGGTGCCACGTGTCACCTTCCCACTGGTCCATTTGGCCACACAAACTGCCAAATCGGCATGTTGCCACGTCGGCATGCTAACGTCAGTCATGACATTATGCTTACATCAGCACTGCACAATCAGTTGTTGACGTCATTTGTACGGATGTTGAGTCACACTGTTGACTTTGACTAGGTTGACCGAAACTTTGACTGGCCATATCTCTGTCATCCGGACTCCGTTTGAGGTGTCGTTTGCCCCATTAGAAAGCTTTCGACGAGCTCTTCGACTTGGTGACATTTTCGTTGATATTTGAGGACTTTGAATTTTTGGCCTTTTAGATCCTCTTGGATCATTCCTCCCCACTAAGAAGCTTTTGGGCCTACAAAAGCCTTTATCAATCAACAAATAGGTGAGGGAATCGCTCCCTCACTTTCTCCTTCTTGATCTACCGTGCTTTGCTTGGATGTGTGCTCTTAAGGCCCACTCAAAGATATTCAACATCACCCCTGTGTAAAGTCCTCGTCCTTCTATCCAGGATGATATCTTCCTTTAACTCATCCAAGTACTCAAGAGCAAACTCGTCCACTGAAGATACTGAAACACTCTCCCTTTGATCCATGATCATTGGAGGCTCATAAAGTTTCAGGTTCTCTACATTCACAACTGAGTATATCTGCATATATGGTGGTAGATCTAGGCGGATAGCATTTGTGCCAATCTTTTCCAAGATGGTGAAGGGTCCTTATCTGATGGGTTTGAGCTTCTTGCCTTCACCCTTCAACCTATCTTTCCTGAAGTGGAGCCACACTTGATCTCCAACCTAGAACTGGTGATCAACTCTATGCTTGTCATGGAAAGTTTGTACTGTGCCTGACTCTTTTCCAATTGTTCCTGGACTATCTGGTGTACCTGTTGAATCCTCTAGATGAACTTGCAGCTTTGTCTTCATCTCTTTGTTCACTTGAGTTGACATCTTTCCCAAATGTCAATTCCAAGGGAGTCTTAGGTAGATACCCAAAACATGTCTCTAATGGTGAACTCTAGGTGGAAGAGTGCAAGGTTCAGTTGTATGCATGTTGCACATACTATATCTGGTCATCCCACAACTTGGGATGCTTGTTGCAGTACCCTCGGAGCAAATGAACCACTATTCTATTAACTACCATTGTTTGTTTGTCGATCTGTGAATGGAAAGCAGTACTCCTCTTCAGCTCAATGCCCATCATTCTCCACAAGCTTGTCCAAAACTCTCTAAGGAATCAAGTGTCCCGATCCGAGATAATGGATGTGGGCAGTCCAAAGTGGACCCATACATGCTGAAAGACAAGATGAGCAGTTTGCTCGGCAGTGATCTGCTTTTTACATGGCATCCAGACACACATCTTGCTAAACCTATCCATTGCTACATACAAGTAGTCATGACCCCTTTTTGACATAAGCAACCCCCCTACAAAATCCATGGAGATACTCTCCCAAGGATGAGAAGAAACAGGAAGTGGTGTGTACAGCCCCAATTTTCTATTAGTGGGCTTACAAATGCACAACACACACCCCTTTACATTCATGGTTACAATTGCTTTCACTCGAGGCAAACATAACCTCTGCACATGTACCACAATCCTCTCTACCCCAAAATGCCCAAACACAAGAGAAGTGTAAGCTTCCCTAATTACATGCACTTTCTCGATGGTAGGAATACAAAGTTTACCCAAATGGTAGAGTATTTTGTCCTACAAACAAAATCTCTTCACCTGCAAACCAAGGATTAGCCACTCACATACATCTTTGAAGACTTCATCAATAGCATATTGTTCAACATAACTGACATGAGCTAAGGAAGCATTCTTCAAAACAATAGATGCAAAACTAGGAGGTCTAAAAAGCATAATTGCTCTCATGGCATTTGCACTGGTATTGGTCCCAATCTTAAATGGTTGTTGTGGGTCAGGTAGAGCTAGCACTGGTGTGGTGTTGATCTTTTCTCTCAAAGTGTCGAAGGCCCTTTGTTGTCTACCTTCCCACTGAAAGACCTGTCTTATCTCAAGTATTTCATTCTTATGAAAAGGATCAAAAGTATCGAAAGCATTAGACTTATTAGGGTCTTTTGCTTTTACAACTGTAAGCATAAGTTTTTGGCTAGCATTTATAACTCTCTTAATTTGACTTGCACTAATAAGTGATGAGTTAGCTTCCATGTTATGAGCTCTAACAATATATCCCACTCCATCTTTTGTGAGATGGTATTTGTTCTCTTTTCGGAAGAATATAGCTTTTTTGTCATAAAGAGAAGGACTCCCTAGTACAATACCATAGATATCCAAAGGAACCACATTCAAATCAACCTCATCTATCAACTTAAAAGCAATAGCAAACCTCAACCTACATTTTCTGGTAACCTGAAGTTTTGCATTGTCAGACACCCAACCAAGAGGGTAAGGTTTCTGGTGAGGTCTTGTGGTTAGCCCCAATTTCTTCACAATCTCTTCAGATATCAGGTTAACTTGTGAGCCTGGAGCAAACAGAGTTTCCACTTTTGTGTGCTTTGTCACTACTCTTATGTGGAATAATTCACTTCTTCTTTTATCATTTGCAAGAGATGGAACTGTAGAACTTGAAATAGCATGCAAGGAAACTTTACCTTGTAACCCAACTGTTGTGATTCTCTCTTCATCACCTAAATAGGAACCCGAGTCTTGTTGCACTGTAGCAACAGTTTTCTGCTTCCTTTTGCTACCAAATTTCTTTGGTCTTAACTCTGGATGTAGCTTCCAAGAGTGTTCATCATCATGCCCATCTTTCTGGCAATGAGTGCAAGAGGATTTTCCTTCCTCTTTCTTTTTTGTAGTTGTCCTCTTATCCTTTCCTTTGCCTTTTCTTTTGAAATGGTTTTATGAATGCTTGTGATCTTCTTGTACATTATTTCCCCTGTTTTGAAGATGAGTTGCTTGCACACACACTTCATCTAGATTAGTGGGATTAAACAACAATAATGTGTGACAAATGTAACTGTGAAGTGCACCAATACATCTCATCAAAGTCTCTGGAGAGTCTAAAGGAGCATTCAATGCAAGTGCCTTTTTCCTAAACTCTTCTATGAAACTCTGAACATTCTGACCTTTACCCTGTCTCAAATTTTGCCATTCCATCATGGCTTTTTGTACATGACCCAATGGATAAAATTACTTTTTCAATGCAGAAGTAAATTCAAACCATGAAGAAAGGAGTTTACCATTGTGTGTGCTACCTTTATGAAGTTTACTCTCCCACCATACAAGGGTTGTGCCTTCCAGCCGAAGAGAAGCCAGTTGGATCTTCGCCTCTCCCTCTTCGATCTGTTGTACACGACAGTAAATCTTGATCTGTCTAATCCAATTGTTTAACTTATCTGCATTAGCTTCTCCATTAAACATGGGCAAATTAAATTTGACATCTAATTTCAATAATGGATTTTTAGAAGCATTCTGATGAAAATTCGAATGATGAGAATGAGAGGAAGAAGAAGAGCTTGAACTTGAAGATGGAGATGGAGGCTCAAGAGGGTCTCCTCCAATTCCTTGGTCCTCTGCAGCATCATCCACTACTTTAGCTTTCTTCTTCTTTTCCTTCTTTGCCACTTTCTTTTCATAATCTGCAAATAATTTTTCTACCATGTCTGACATTCGGTAGAAAGCCTTGTGAAAATTCTTCTCATACTCTGTACGAAGTTCTTCATCTCCCATTTTCCTTCTTCGAGTTGCACGTCCAATCTTTGGGTTGAAAGTCTCAAGTTTTCCTTCATCTTCTTTGAGCTTGGCCCTAGTAAGCATTCACACTCGCAATTCAAGTCAAAGCACGCTGCTCTGATACCAACATGATCCGGGATCTTTTATTCGATGACATTCACATGAATTGCATTAAAGAGCTTAAACAAAGCTTATGTGCAATGTAAATAAAGAACGCATAAATATGAAGAAAAGACGAAAAAGAAGGCAATAACAGAAAGCTTGATAATAGAGTTTGTCCCAACAATGGACTACGTCTCCAGGCCCACTTCGAAGTGGAGAGGCCTTTATATTATCTCAACAAAAATTGGCATAAATACATGGCTATACCTCAAATCTGGAAAAGCCAGGAAAATTTGTTGCCCAAATGCAAATTCTAACTACACCAGTGGATTCGTGGCAAGAAATCGTGCAAAAATGGTTGTCAATTCGTCAAATTCTATCATTGTCACTCCCAGGCCCTCCTAGGCTCTTTGCCTCGTTTTGCGTGCCCACGACAATCTGCGTTAATGCTCCAACATGCATAAACATTCGTGCCAGTATGGAACTGGGCATGGACCTCCTCGTCACATGGCAATAAACTAAGTTTAAATGCTTTTTCCCTCAGCAGATAAACCAAGACCCGTCGTTTGGTTTGTTGGCAAGTGGATAATAATGTGGTAGGGGAGACCTAGGGTCAAACCCACGGGCTCCCCCTTTTTGGTATTAGTTATAACCCCTAGATTTTCACCCTTGAAAATCTTGAGGGTTAAGAGCCAGCATGCACTATTTTGGTTGGCATTCTGAGATTCTCCCAGAGTTTAGCACTTGTGGCTAGCAAAGGTCGGTTCCCATCAGAGATAGGTATATGATCAATACATGGTCGTTTGGTTCAGAGTTAGAGTTGGCTTGGTTTCCCATGCATTTTGAGAGAGATGTCTACATACAGTAGGCATTGCTACTTTTTAGGAGACACGGTTTGAGTGGGTCTCTTGACAGTTTGGAGCAGTTCTAAGCATACAGGGAGAGTCCTTGCATGATTCTAGGCCCAATGGCACTTTTCCAGGCGACATGCGAGAACTTTCTATTTTTAGCAGGTCTTGTTCCAGGCCCCGAATTCAAATTCTGAGTGTATTGTTGATCCTTGAGACATTCAGAGTCTTTTGGATCTTTTCCGGGATGATTTGGCACAGTTTACTAGTTTTAGCAAGTTGAGCACCAGGGCTTGCATATCAATTCTGATCACATATTTGGATCCCTTGCAGAAAAATGAGTTCAATGAGTATGAAGTCAAGGGCATTCAGACGACTTTCTATTTTTAGACAATGACATGTGTCGGTGTTCTCCCACTCTTCCTGGATGATGTGGACAGTTTCCTAAAATTTAGGAGTTGGATTCTATTTTTAGAAAGTTCTATATTTAGTAGGTACGATCATCATCTATGCAGTGCCAAGTGGCACCCTCATAGGTCAACATGTGGCAATTCTACAGAGTGATGTGGCATCCACTTAGGTAGGGGGCGCATATTTCCAAGACTTGAGCATAAATAAATAATTAATTGAGAAAAGGGAGTCGCATAACTAGGCCTAAATTTAGCCGTATATTCCTCAATATAATCACCCCTCCACTTGCCATGCATCAGCTCCTTAAAATTCACCTCGAGTTGAGTTTAAACCGTATTTTCCTAAAAATTGAGAAATTCCCTAAAAAATAGGGCGAATTTCCTCTTCCCCATAACTCACTCATGCTTTTGTCAAATTTAGCAAAAGGACATGCATTAGAAAGCTAAATTTGGCCTCCATGCATTTCTTTCACTCCATAAAACCAATTCACATTCATTATCATTCATTACTCCTCCCTTTCTTCCTCAAATGCGCCTTCCTAAGTTTTTAGGGCGCATTCTTCTCTCTTGTGCGCATGTAACCTTCATGCAAACTCTCACATACACTCACTCATCTCAAACTCCTCACATATCTCTCTTCCTCATGCGCTTAGCCTCCATTTTAGCCACCCATGCGTCCTCTTCCTCTCCCTTGGGATATGCGCCCTCATTGTGCTATATATTGGATGCTTGACATTGGTTATAGGTGGGTTCATTGCAGCAGCAGCATAGTGTCTCTCTCATTCTCCTCTCTCTTCTTCTCTAGTCTAGTGGCTTTTCTCTGAGCAATGTAGTCATTGTACCAGTTGTAGGCTTGCCAAGTGTACACAATCAACTCTCATGTAAGCTTGATCAATAAAGAAGTGTGTGTTTGTCTTCAAACCTCTTTTCTTGGCGGTACTATGGTAAATTTGTGATGTGATTTGTCATTTTCTGAACTGTTCATTGTGGTTATTTCTGATCTTTTGAATAGTTTTCTGCATCTTTTCCAGTCTATTATCATTGTGCTAACCCTGCAAGTTCCCTCCAAGCAAATAAATAAATTTTCTCAAGTGTTTTGGATAGATTTAGCACGCTGTCCGAGACATATCAGCAGCTGTTCTTAAGGTTTTATACACAGAAATCAGACTTAAAGACAGCAGCAAGGCACTTCAGTGCGCCTAGGGACTCCCCCCAAAGGCTAGCAAGCACTAGCCCAAACGAAGAGGGGTTTGGTCAGTGACAATTTGGGGCCATTCCACCTTTAATTAGCCAAGTTTTTACCGCTGTCATAACAGGTTTATCAACTCAGATAGGAGGGTAGAAATTTGTGCTAACAAACACCAACCACCATATTTCATATATTACATTTGTTATATAGTTTAACCTTCAACAATTTTTAGAGCTCACGCCAAACTTGTTATGGGACTGCTGCACAGAATCGGAAGGTGTTTGGCGACTGGCCGGTCCGGCGTCGGCCAGTCCGGTGGCCGGAGTTTTATTTTTTTGAATTGTTATGCCTTGACCCTCATTGGGCATCCACGTGGTGCCCTGTGAGTGGGCCACGTGGTGCCCTATCATCCGCTACCTTTGCCAATCACTGCTAACTCACCTGTCACGTGTCACGCTGTCAAAAGGTCACGTGGCAGCCCCTAGGTGCCATGTGTCACCTTCCCATTGGTCCATCTAGCCACCCAAATCGACATGCCACGTGGCAGCCTCTCGTGATGCCACATCGACAGGCTGACGCCAGTCATGACGTTATGCTAACATCAGCACTGCATAGTCAGTTGTTGACGTCATCTGTACGGATGTTGAGTCACCCTATTGACTTTGACTAAGTTGACTGAAACTTTGACTGGCCATATCTCTGTCATCCAAACTTCGTTTGAGGTGTTGTTTGTGTTATTGGAAAGCTCTCAATGAGCTCTTCGCTTGGTGTCGTTTTAGCTGAGATTTGAGGACTTTAAATTTTGAGCATTTTAGATCCTCTGGATCACTAGTCCCAAGGAAAAGGGAGGATTGGGATTTAGAGAACCAAAAAAATATGAACATAACAATGGGGGCCAAATTATTATGGAAGTTAGTAACAGGAAAATCTGCCTGGTGGAAGCAAGCTATTCACAAAAAGTACTTTTCGGGTCCTAGGAAAAGATGCCTTGAGGCTCAACCATAGGTTACATCAAGCTCTTCAATCCATAAACTTTTACTAGCTGCTAAGCCTCTCATCTGCGGAAGCCTAAATTGGATCCCTGAGAATGGCCGCCAAATCAATATTTGGGAGGATAAAATCTTGGGCAAGGACTGTTTGTCTCAGCAAGCGACCTTGACGCCTCTGTGCACTTGGATGGATGCATAGGGCATTCACTCTCTTCATGATCTCTCGTTTTGGAATGACTCGAGTCAATGGGAACGATGGAAGACTATGTCCCCCCCTGCGCATTTGGCTTCCTTATGTAATTCTTTATTTACCTTTCTGCAGGGTTGCGTCCCACGAGATCGCCTTCTGGTTGATTCGCGTGGGTGGGGCAATTCTCTATACACAGTTAAAAAAGGTTATGAACGTCCTCTCATAAGTCGCCCATCCTTTTCCTCTCTCTCAAGTTTGGAAATCCATTTGGAACAGTGACGGAATGCCAAAAATTAATATCTTTTGTTGGCTATTGACTCACAAAAAATCCTCATGGCTGAGAATCTGGAAAATCGAGGAATCAGCGGGCCTTCTCATTTTGTGTTGTGCCTAAATGGAGAAGAATCCATCCAACTTATGTTCATCAACTGTCAATTTACAAAAGAAGTTTAGACCCTCACCCTTGCTCATCTAACCCATCGATTTGTTTGGCCACAAGATTGTACTGAGTATTTTAATCAATGGTGGAAAAATTACAGAGGATCCTTCAGGCAGAAAGTTATATTTAAGAGGCTTTGGGAAGCCCTTCCGAAATACTCATGTTGGAGCATATGGCCAACAAGGAATAAAAATATTTTTAAGGGTGAGGTTATCAAGCCAAGGCAAACTATGTTAAGGGCCCTCTCACTCCTCTCTGAATATATGCAATTCAAAATCAAGTGGCAAATTCAAAATCTTAATGTTCATGAAGAAGAATGGCTAAAACAATTGTGTCACGTGCTAGAAAAATGACTTGGAAGGCACAAAAACTATGATGACAGAAGGCATTGCATTATGTTTTCAATATTATTTGCATTATCTTATGTCTTTTATTAACAGTAAAGTTGAATTGGTTTTGACAAACTGCATATTCTTAAACGCATTGTCTAACTGTTTTATGAAATGGCTTTTTTCATCGGAATCTGACAATATAAATCTGCATGAAATCACTATTTTTTGTTATGGGGCACTCGGATTATACAGAAATAATCACTCAAATCTAATGATCTAACAATTTCAAGCAAATATCCCCAAAAAATATCACCAAAAAAAGTCATTTCATAGAACATTTAGACTACAGCTAAACTTAAATATCTGACCAGATACTTGACAACAATCATATATTTCAACTACTTATTTTGCTAATATGAGTCGCTTCCCAAACTTCCCGCAATTTATATGAAAATGGGAAGTCGGATAAGACATTGGCTATCCAATATAAAGACATTTTTCAGAAGTTGATTCAATAAAAATTCTGTCCCAAAATATGGGAAAGCTGCCCCGGGGATAAGGAAAAAGACTTACAGTGTTGCCAAACGTTCCCAGCAAAACCCTCTACCTTTCTAGTGTTCTCCTCCAACTTCTTGCTGCATTTATTAAAAACATCGGCAATCATGTCCATAGGCCCTGCATAAAGACGATAATACCCTGAATCAGCAAAGCTTGGTTTCCCATTAGGCCCAAAAGTTCCTGTTAATCTTGATATTTTTCTTTTTTTTCGAAGTGCTTTCTTTAAACTCAATAGAAGCATTACAACTAGAACGAAGAGGTCGGACATCACAAGCAGCCCGCTTGCATAGGTAAGACAGCCCTCAAGGGGCAAATCACTAGTCACAAGTACTTCCATTCGACTAAACTACCACAACAGGGGGGTTCCATTCCACTAGTCACCGAAGAGGTCGGACATCACAAGCAGCCCGCTTGCATGGTAAAACAACCCTCAAGGGGCAAACCACTAGTTACAAGTACTTCCATTCGACTAAGCTGCCACAACAGCGGGTTCCATTCCACTAGTCACAAGTACTTCCATTCGACTAAGCTGCCACAACAGGGGGATCCATTCCGTCAAAATCACCCAGGGCTTGCCCGAATGGCTTATTTGTGTCTCTTGAGGAAATAATCCTCGGTGGGTGGCTTGACATGCCACCGTCCTCACCACTGAACCATGACCCCATTGATGTTAATCTTGAATTTCTTGAATTTTCAAACGTAAACATTCCAAAATCAATAGCAGATGCAATAATAAGCAAAGGTAAAATAGTCTAAATTATTTCCTAACACTCGGACAAACAATAACTTTCCTGAATCAACAACATTTTGTTTCCAATTAAACCTGCAAGCTCTACTGACAGTAAAACTTGTCCATCCCTTCTCTTTTATCAAAAAAGCTCAGTTAAACTAATCAAAATCCCAACTTCCAAGATCAATTCCCAATTTGTAAGAGCATATTTGAAAAATCACAAAGTTAAGCCATCACGACCAAAACTAAAAAATCTGCTTCACTGACTGAAAGGCAAACTTAAAGTTACAACCATCAATTCCCATTAATCAAAAAAGCAAATTTTAAAGTTGAGAGAGGTAAGCCCTCAAAATCAAAAGTAGAAAGTTATTTTTAGTGCTTCAAAAAACATTCCCTGGGGCTACACTGCAAATAGGGGTTTCTGTTCCACCAAAATCACTCCGAACTTGTGCCTCAAAATCATTCCTTGGCCCTTTGAACTCATGCCATTAAGACCACAGCTAGAACAGAAACCTGGCAGGCAACTTAACACTATATTGACCTCACTCCCATGGCAAAAGTAGAATCTTCTGTTCCATTAATTGAAACATAAAGCGGCAACAACAAATCTTGAATCTTCAAAAGCCTGGACTGAATGATAAATCCTCCCAAACAAAAGGAGATGATTGGCATGTACATGCCATTTCTGAACGAGTGCATTATCATAGTCTACAGTTAATAAATTAATCACATAAGAATGCAAGTCTTCTAGACGTAAGCTTTTCAATTAATAGATTTAACTTTTCAAATCTTGCAAACCTAAAATTAAAAGCACACTAAAATGATTTGATGGTAAAAATGTGTCATAAATGATAATATTTTCAAAAAGGTTTGATAAAACAATTTATTAACTTATTAATTGGTATTGCTGTATGACCTAAAATGCTTCTGCTCGGCTAAGAGCTTGTCTTGGATGTAAGAAAATAAATTAAGTCCAAAACTCAAAAGCATCTAGCAGGAGTGGAGGCCTTCTCCCTTACAAACTGTCAGGGTTATTATAGGTGACAAGGTTATGTCTCTACACAACAATGCAGCTGTACATCGAGGTGTTGAGATAGTATTAACAGTAGCTAGGCCGGCAACCCTGATTTTTCCTCGTTCAGAAGAAAAAAATTCTTTAACATCCCTTTTTCTTAGATGCCTGCCCTCTCTTCAGAGCACAGAATGCAGACTAGTGGGCTTTTTCCATTCACCCTTTAATTGTTGATGATTACAGCTGCGTGAGACATCCTCCAGGACACAGACTGAGTGAGTCGGCCTGTGAGAGAGCCCATGAGTTGGGTGTGCCCATGAGATGGGTGTGAAGTTCTTCTCTGAGACGGAGATGGAACGCTGTGTGCCCCTGTGTAGGGAAGATGCCCATGAGCTGGGTGTGTCGTTCTCTCTGAGACGGAGATGAAACGTTGTGTGCCCCTGAGAAGGGAAGATGCCCATGAGATGGGTGTATCATTTGAGATGAAACGATGTGTACCCCTATGAGGGGTGAAGGAGCCCATGTGATGGGTGTATCATTTGAGATGAAACGATGTGTACCCCTATGAGAGGTGAAGGAGCCCATGTGATGGGTTTATTGTTCTCCTCTGTGCGGAGAGTTGAGATGATGTGATACTCCAGATGATTCTCCTGTGAGACGCAGTGAGAAAGAGATCTGTTGAGTTGGACGTGCCTGTGGCTGAGCACAGGTGAACATGATTCTAGTAGCTCAGCACTAGTGAGTGATATTCTCCTGTGAGACGCAGTGAAATAGAGATGATCTGAGTTGGACATGCCTGTGGCTGAGCACAGGCAAACGTGATCCTAGTGGCTGAGCACTAGTGAGTGTGATTCTCATGTGAGACGTAGTGAGATAGAGATGTGGACATCTCTGTGGCTGAGCACAGATGGATGTGCCCCTAGTAGTTGAGCACTAGTGNAGATCTGTTGAGTTGGACGTGCCTGTGGCTGAGCACAGGTGAACATGATTCTAGTAGCTCAGCACTAGTGAGTGATATTCTCCTGTGAGACGCAGTGAAATAGAGATGATCTGAGTTGGACATGCCTGTGGCTGAGCACAGGCGAACGTGATCCTAGTGGCTGAGCACTAGTGAGTGTGATTCTCATGTGAGACGTAGTGAGATAGAGATGTGGACATCTCTGTGGCTGAGCACAGATGGATGTGCCCCTAGTAGTTGAGCACTAGTGGGTGTATGAGATCCCTTGCTATATTGTACAAGAGTCAGACTTACTTGTAACCCTATTTGTGATGTAAAGGGTACAGGTCGGTCCCACCATAAAGTAAAAGATAATTAATATGGTAATTATTAATTATATTGTGAGTCATTGAGGTCGGCCCTATTGTGCCAATAGACACTATTGTTGATAGGCTCAGTCTAATATAAATAAAGGTAAATTCCCCATTGAGGAATCATATCACAAGTGTGAGTTTGGAAATTTCAGCAAACACTTGTTCTTGGGAAAAGTGTGCACCTCTCTTGGGCGTTAGTCTTCTAGGATTTGTGAAGCACCCTTTTGTGTGCTAGGTTTTATGGTGGTGAAGGTCTTTCTCTTGAAGAATATAGGAAAGGATTGGCTGGGTTTTCTTTTCTTGTTGAGACGGGTTTCCCAGCATACTTCTTGTGTACTTGTGCATGGTATTTCTTCTTGTGATCTTGGTTGCTGAAACAAATTGTTTATGATTCAAGTAAAATGCTAAAAATGAAATGAATTTCATGCTTGAGCCTAGCTTATTGAAAAATCAACATTAATTTAAATAGACTATGAGCAAAATCCTCAATGGATAGGTTATAATACAACATCAAAAATTCCAGCTTTAACTGGGTTGATCCTTTCTATGCTCAACCCAATAAGGTCCTGATTAACCTTTTTAACTCGGTATTGGTGGTGTCAACCCAATAAGGTTCGAATTGACCTGATAAAGTCCTGATCAACCCTTTTCTGTCAAAGGGTTGGTCGTTCACGGTCAATTCTTCGTAGATATGGATTTTTTCCTTCACGGCCAATTCTTCGAAAGTAAGGGTTAGTCCTTCAAGGTCAATTCTTCAAAAGTGTCTGCGCCAGCTTTACTGGGTTGATCCTAAGTCAAGCCAGTAATTTCCCGATCAATCCTTCTAATTATGGGTCCTGAATAAAGTAAGGTCATGATCAAACCCTTGTCACAAGGGCTGGTGCTGCATCAACCCAGTAATGCACACCTTCCAAACCACGGTAAAATGTGAGTACCTAGGATTTATGTTTGAGCATTTAAGAATAATTTTTTTCCAATTCCACAATAGGCTTTGAAAAAAAAAAGCAAAAGGAAAAAGAACCAATAATAAAGATCAATTGCTAATAATATATGTATGTGTGAGAGAATTGGAGCCACTTAATAAATGGACAAACTCAATTCTCAATTCCAGTGAGTTTTTTTTTTTTTTTTAACTGACATGGTAAAGTTGAACATGATGTACTTATTTTTTTCAAAATTTCTATAAAAACGAGCCAAAACCTTTGATTGTAAAGTTTCATAGTGAAAATTTTCCTTAATTATATGAAATTATAATTTTAAACAAAATTCTTAACTCCATTCTCAAGTTCAGTGAGTTCATTTTTTTTATTGACATGATAAAGTTTTACATTATTTTTTCGAAATTTCTATGAAAACTGACCAAAACCTCTGATTATAAAGTTTTATAGTCAAAATTCCCCTTAATTATATAAAATTATAACTTCAAACAAAATTCTTACCATAATTGAAGAGGAATTTCCACTATAAAGTAGTTGATTTTGTGAACTTATTAACTTACTCCATATGAATTCACACAGAATAATTTTTCCAAAAGAAAATACCATAAAACTTACTCTTTCCTGTGGATCCAGTGGCTGGCGTTGTTGCAACATAAGGATTGCTCGGAGAAGGCATGTTCTGATGGTAAGTAATGGTACCGGTCACAGCAGGAGGGGGTCCTGAATGCTGCGCATAATGCTGTGTTGTTGTTGTAGTATTAGAGGGCATTGCTTTCCCTGCAACCCAAGTGGCTGCCTGCTGATTCACAGGATGGGAACTTGGGTCAGCAGGAATTCCCATCACCCATGTGCCCATTGTACCGCCTCCTTCACTCTGTGTTGGTGGTTGCCCGTATGACCATGACCCCTGATTTTTGTTCATCTTTTGCAACCTGAATAACAAGCGGTCCAAATCTTCGAATGTGTGTATTGATTCTTGGGCTCTGAATGGTCAAAAATGCCCCTGATATGTAGAGATCAAGTTGTCGGAACGGAAACAGAGAATATTGGTATGGGTATCTATTGATTCTTACGCTATGAAAAGGCGAACAGAGAATATTGGTATGGGTATCTATTGATTCTTACGCTATGAAAGGGCGAACAGAACTCCTGTAACCTTTATTCCTAGCAATGTTTTCTTCCCCTGAAAGCCTTTACTTAAATTGTGAGATATTCAAATATACAAATGTTTTTTTATGTGGTCTGCAAAAAACTTGCGGCAATACGTGGGCATGGATTCTGGAATTTTCTCAACAGCTAGATATAGCGTTTGAAATGTGGTTTACGGCTCAGTGACGTCAATATTTTAAAGGGGTCAGTGGTAGGATGATAAGTTTGTTACATAATTGAATTGAATATGTATCTTCTTTTTTTTTCTTTTTTTAAAGAAAAGTAGTTATACTTCTTATTATTATGGTGATTTAGTTGTCAATGGATGAGGAATGATTGTTATTTGGGAATGTTAGTTGGCTTATAATCATTATTATTAAAAAATTAATGATAATTGAATTGATTTGTTTGTGGTTTATATGGGACAAAACCAAGAGGATTAAGATACTCTTTGTTGATAAAAAAATTTGGTACCAAAGATTTTACTGTGAAATTAGGATATAACGCACACAATTCATGGGAGAAAAGAAGTGGTGGTGGGAGTTTATATGGAAACTGCATGGGCCACTAAAATGTAAGATAGTCTTATGGCTGGCCTTAAGCAACAAATTGCTCATGTGGGATAATGGAATCAAGAGAGGGTGGACAGGTCCTAACAAATGCGCCATTTATAAACTAAATGTTGAATCTATCTCACATTTGTTCGTGTTTTGTCCCTATGCAGCACAGGTCTGGACTCAAGTGGCACATTCACCAAATCCAAAAGCAGCAAGGAACACGCCGACTCTAGAGGAATGTGTGCAAGAATGGTTTCAAGATGCAGTTGTTAAATGTTATAGTTTGTTTCCTTGCTTTATGACTTACGGAATATGGTGAGCCTGTAACACTGAGTATCTTTTAGGACAAAGAAATTCCTTTAGAGGTGACAGCAGGGCTTATAGTAAAGCTCACCAAGGAATCTAAGGTGGAGCCAAAATCGAAAAATCCCAGAGTTCTAGTCATGCCACAGTTAGACTTTGACATTCCTTGGGGTTATTTCAACGGCGCGAGTCAAGGGGATCCACCTAGAAGTGGAATCAGGGTTGTGTTATGTATGAATCCATCACATTACTTCCATATATGTTATACACCAAGAGGGGGCACAAATATAAAAGCAGAATTCTCTACATTTTGGACCCTTCTCTTTTTTGCTAACGAGCAAGGATTAAACAAGATACAGGTTATGGGGGATTTAAAAAAAGTGATCGACTGGGCAAGTGAAAAAATTGTTGTCAAAAATGTTCATCTCGACCCACTCTCTTGCAAGAAATCCAAAACACTTTACAATCTTTCCAATGGACCTCCTTTAAGCATGTGTACCAAGAATTGAACTAGAAAGTAGATGAGCTTTCAAAGGAGGCGTTGACTCTGTATCCCGACACATTCTACTTTTATGAATTTTGGGATGGTTAAGAATTTGAAACCATGGAGTTTCATTATTAGTTTACATTCAGTCAATGCCTCGGTGGATGTTGCTCCTTCTTAAGTTAGGATATATTTTAAAGTTTTTTTGAATCATGAAGTCAATGATTTTCAGTAATGTCTGACCCTGATTCAGTGGCGGTAGGACAATCTATAGGTTTTGGGTCCGTACAAGAAGCACTAAAGAATTTGTATGTAAAGGTTTGTCTCGTGATATGTAAGGTAGTAGTACCTCATTGACAGTACGATTAACGTCAGTCTCTTCAGTTGTTTGAACAATCCCTCGGCATAGCAACATGTATGTTCACAAATATGAATACAAAGATTCTTTTCTCGGGGAAAAAAAATGAGGAGAAAACTTTCACTCTTACTAATTACCTTTGAGTCTTGGGTCATTGACGTGTTTCCTTATATACGAGAAACACGAGTTCTTAATCAATCAAAAGCAGTTTTAGGTCTTATTCTAGGACCAAAAGTTGAATTCAACTCAAATAATATTAACAAGAAAGTCGTATTCCATATTGTCATCATTAAGTTTATAATAATGAGATCATGTGCTTTCGAATAACATCTAATATCTCATACATGTAACTAAACACTATATAAATAATTTATGTTATTATATAAATAATTTATTTTAAAATTTTAATAAGTGTAAAACTTTTTAAATGCTTGAAATATTATATTAACAACTTAGTTTATGTTATTATGATTCACATTATTACGTTGAAGGCGTTCTCTTAAGGGGAGGTTCTTTTGAGCCTTTCATCGTCTGTCCACAACCTATCAATGGATAACATGTATGTAATGTAATTCAGCCAGTTGTTCTCCTCAAAATTTGTGAACCACCGATGTTCTCCTCGAAATTTGTGAACCGTCATCTCTGTTGATTTTTGCACAGTCCCGATAATCGAAGAGGAAGCATGGGTTTGTCTCAACCCACTAGTTGTTCCTCCTCGAGAGTTGTTGTCAAGAACCTAATA
>SNQJ01S0034374.1:25750-39382 GCA_010110895.2 Picea sitchensis | reverse complement strand
CTAATTACCCATTTATCATATCTAACTACCATAGTGGGCCTTATTTAATAATATAGTGGACCTAGTCCACCTTACATTGAATGACCTCCACTATTATCATTATGGGCCCTCTAGGGCCCCCCCACTACCTCTCTAGCTACCTTACAGTTGTACCCCATCGCCTCTCCTCAAAAATTTTACCCCACCGCATCTGTCGATTTTTAGAACTTCCTCGACTCTTATATGCAGAAAGGATGCTCCCGAGAGATAGACAGTTTCTCTTTGATGAATGCTCTTGTCTGCACTAGGATAAGAGAGATGGGCCACTGCTCAACTCCGCAAAACAAGGCTCGATGATCCCAAGAAATGGATCGTTGTTCAAATATGCAAAACAAGCTACACGGATGTTCCTCGACATTTTCCATTTAATTAAATGCTTGCTTGTTGTGACAATCGATCTGCAGTTAAGGATTGTGAATGTTGTTTCAAATCATGAAGGTGGCCCTTTCCATCCAATCCCTTTTTGAAAAAAATCATCAGATACTCTCCATAAGAAGCACCCTAGTACAATGGAGGATGCTCCTCGTCTCTCAATTTTGTCCTGGGTGAGACCACCACATCAAGCGGTGGACTGCAAAACACGGCCGGTGACATTTTTGAGCGGTCTTTGTGCACCATGCTCATGTGCTCAATGCTCTTATATTTCCCATTGATCAATATATGTTCATCAACACAAAATTATCAAGCCACAAGAAACAACACCACTAATCATTTCAATATGTTATGAGTATGAATAGTACATACATCCAACTGATCACCGATATTGACAACCAAGGCGCCAAGAACACATTGGACATCTAGTCAATCCCCGTCTTTGGGAATTTGAAGCAGATTTGATCTTGAAGTAGAATCGTAAGCATGTCGATATCAAAATGGGGTGCCACTCCCACCACCATATCTCGTTGAGGACACGATGGATAGTAATTTATGTTTATATGCAACTCCTTCATCTTCCATCCCATGCTCTCATTCAAAGAGTTTTTCGTCTCTAAACCCAGATCATGCGACAATATCTCCATCAGCCATTTGAATAACTTAACAACTCTGTTGTATTCATCCATAGCTTTCTTACAACTACAAAAATCATTTTCAGACATCTTAGAGTTGACCCTTCTCCACACAAATACAATATATACACAGAAAGCATGTAACCATTACATGAAATCGGAGAGTTGTATGGGCCATTTGATCATTTCAAAAAGCATGTATGATCTTGGTTTTGTTTATGGATTTATTGGTGTGGGTATTGACAAAGTAATCCAACATATCCTTCATTGCATTAACATTGTGGTTCACTGCAAGAAAGAATTGGCATCTCTTAAAGATCTCTTGATGAAAATCGAGCCTAACATTAAGCAAATCCATAAATATTGTTGGGAAATAAACAAGAAGAAGAAATATAAGGTTTCCTCTATTAGTGAATGGTTTAAAGATTTGGATTCCCTTCTTCAAGAAGCATCAGAAATGACGCAATGCTGCAAAGTACCAATGTGTAAAGTTGTTCTTCGTTTTCGAATTAGAGTGAAGATATTCAGTTTGAGTTTACGCATCACATAACATCTCAGGTTGTCTCCTTTTGTGGAGTTGGCCCACATTCCAGAGTTGTTAGAGGAACAAACTCAGAAGCTCCAACAAGAACTTGAGCAAATTAAGGAATTATTGTCTCTAGATTAGTTCAATTTTTTGTAGTAGTTGCTCGAATGATATTTTTTTATGTAATAAGAAAATTCTTGTCAACATAAAGAACTAAGATACCAACAAATACACTGTGAAAAATAAATGCATATTTTGAAACCTTAGAACAAATTAACTAAGCCTAAACTCTAGCCTCCATAAATCAGAGCATGAGCTATTCTCATATTCTATATAGTGTTGGATTGGAATTACCATATGCAAATAACATGGCCCAAATATGGTTAACTCTGGCCTTCAATCTACATTTTAATTCTAACTTTCTAAGATTACTGTACAATCACCAATACTCACCTTACAAAGCATGTTCCATGTTTTTCAACCTAGAGTAATGATTCCAAGCAGCCTACTTTATGCATCTTACAAGCCACAATATCCCTATCAAAATCACCTACGTCATGTTTCGAGCAAAAGTTTGTTTCCAAGACTTAGTAGACAGTTAAACGGATCAAATCCCCTCAAATAAGGACATTAGGGCGAGGGATATATATATATATATAGTCTCTCAAGTGGTAGTCTCTACATTCTTCCAGCCAGAGATTGATAAGGTACCAGTGGCTAAGAGAGCCATCAAGCAATAATTTATGCTAGTGAAGCAGAAGTTGGTTCAGAAGTCGACAACACTAGCAAAGGCATATGAGTCACCAACTTAAGAAGTAGCACCAATTTACCAAGTCGATATATTAGTTTAAGTTATAAAAGTTGTAATTAATCAGTAGATCCCGCAAAGGCAAAGGCATAGGCAAAGGCAGAACCATAAGCTTATCCACCAACACCAGCAATAGTAGACCTCTTTAGTTTTTTGATCACATTTTCCGTGCAGGGTCTCTTTGAAGGAGGTGGGTGGAAGAAACAGAGCAAAGCAAGGTTTCTTTGATGTTTTGGGAGTGAATTCAATGCATGACTATGGGGTGTGATTAACAGGATCCATTTATCAAACTTAGACTCTAATATGTTGTTATTCAACAACACGTAACTCTTAACCGCAAGTGGCACATAACTCTTGACAACATATAATTTCCACTTGTTAACTTGATAAATATTAAACATGGATATTAAGTGGTGTTTGTGAACACAAAAGTTGATATCATGATTTCTTCAACGTTATTGACGTAAATAAAAGTTAAATAAAAAATATTTAATTTTGTTAACACAAACTGGTAAAAAAATTATTAACAAAAAGGTGCGACCAAGGTCGTTGAGTACAATAGGAAGTGTTGGTAAGAGAGAAAATCCAGTGTCATATTACTATCTATTACATTGATATAGATGCTAGTCCTATAGTGCTTATAAAGCTTTATTGAATCCAAAATATTCAGAGTTCATAAACATTTGCCATACATAATACATACCTTTGCAAAATTACTGAAA
This sequence comes from Picea sitchensis, assembly GCA_010110895.2. Taxonomy (NCBI): domain Eukaryota; kingdom Viridiplantae; phylum Streptophyta; class Pinopsida; order Pinales; family Pinaceae; genus Picea; species Picea sitchensis. Next base: position 36,280 of record SNQJ01S0034374.1, on the reverse strand, counting down.
GGACAGACTAATTTTTTATTCTAATGACCTCTTTGTCTGCTGATGGCACCACAACCACATTCAAATCTGGCAACATCATTTTCACATTGTTCTCAAGTCGGATGTGTTCTTCATTTTTCTGATTTTGGACAGAGGACTCTGAGGATGACGTCATTGCTTCCAATTTAGTTTGCAAAGATTCTCCCTGCCTACGAAGAAAGTCCACTTCATCCTGGAGTTGTCCGATGAGTGCTCTATGATGGGCCAAAGTTTCCAGAGCAAAGGGAAGTATCGAAATATGAGAGTCCACTTTCAGAGAGAGTCGGTGGGTAAAGGTAAAATTGTCCTCCACCAGCTCCTCATCTTCTAGCTCCAGAGCTTTCCGAGGCGCGTTCCCATTTTCCATGGTGAGAAATTGAGAGTAGGGGTCAAATTCTATAATTGACAAATTTGCCTCCGGATAGAAACCAACCAAACTTATCAGGGCCAGGCTTAGATTCCAAGAAGCATGAGAAAGGAGATGCTTTCCAAAGCACGCTTTGTTTTTACAAACAATAAAATTGGACGTAGACAAAGATTCTAACTGGAACCCAACCGAAATGAAAAGGAGACCAAGAAAACTGAMCARAAAATTGACCAAATTGATTTGTTGGATGTCAATTGACGACAGAAGGATAGGGTCCCCTTCGSTAAGCCACTGGAAAACCATTGCCAGAAGCCACCACAAAATCTTATGAACTCTCCAAAGACAGGCTGAACTMTGGGATGCCAGGCCAATTGACAGAGTAGCAGTTACTATCTTTGTAATTATACCATGTACTTCAACCAAGTTGTGTTGCTTTGGGCCTTCCACCAACCACTGATAAAACAAAAGAGGAAAATGAGGTTCTCCACCTAACCATCGGGTGCTCGATTCTTCACTCCACCAAGGATTTTATTAACTCTCCATATACAGGTCGAACCTTGGAATTTCCGACCAATTGACAGAGCTTTTGCTTCTCGCTCCTTGATAATATCCTGCAATGGCATTCTCCCATCCTTAATAGAACCTCGAGAGGAAAGGATGCATGAATTCAAGCTTCTGAAGATCTTCCCACGCACCAAAGGTCCCAACGGAGCTATCGTGGCCTGTACTATCCGATTTACCTCACTTCCTTTCATGATTGCAACCTTTTTCTCATGTCATCAAATCCATTATCACTTGAGTTGAGTTACAAATGTTAAGTACAACCTGTAGTAAAGTCCCACAATGATAAGAACACAAGAAGTAGGGAACCTGTCTACTCAAATCCGAGGATGAGACCATTTCCAAGTGTGACCTGCACATCCCCACGATCCAAGAGAAGGTGGTGGTATTGTCGCCTCTTCCCTGAATATAACTATCCCCTCTTTGCATGGTATATCCATGACATGTCTCTCTTTGTACTTCGTGGGCCTGGCTTGCCCAATTTTTTAGTGAGATCTTTTCCATTAGGGAGGAGCTACGAAGGAGACCCTCCCTTGGACGCTCGAGGATCCAGGGGCCATGCCAATTTCACGATTAGCCATCCTGTCTGCATCTCGATTATTTCCTCTCAAAATATGAAAGAATTGAGCTTGAATGGTAGTCAAGATTAGCTTCAATCGGTCAATAATTCTCTTTAGTTTGGTATTTTAGGATTGGTTCCCAAAACAAAATAACGAATGATGTTTTTTTAATCTCCCACTATTGTTATATGGTTCAGTTGTTGTTCCTGTGTTAACAAGATACCTTGATAAACTGCATAGGCTTCAACCATATTGTTTGAAGTCTTTCCCAAGTTCTAGAAAAAGTCTAGAATTTGATTTGTTCTAGGGCCATACAACACCCCTCTCGCACCTGCCTCCCCTGGGTTTCCTTTTGAAGCCCCGTCAAAACATAGGATGAATCCCGATTGAGAAGAAAGCCAGAGATTGTATTCCTGAGGTGAAATTTGAAGCTGCCAGAATGATCTTTGGGTTCTTTTGGAGGAAAGGCAAATTTTGACATTCATTTTAGACATCTAGAGCTCTTTCGATTTTTCTAGTTGCTCAATTTTCTCAACTTTTATTCTTCATGATGTGAGATATTCCCTCGATTGGCCCATTGCATGAGCAACTACATAAGGGGGGAGGTGGGATCATTTTATTTTTAAAAATGGCTTTGTCCCTTACCAACCATATTTTCCAACATACAAATTTAATGGATGCCTTCCAGACACGATGAAAGGTCTGTTTGTTTGAAAAGGACCCCTTATAGACTTTACTCCATTTCCCAATCATAGCTCTGCACATTGAAGGTTGTGCAATATTATGCGTTAATTATGAGTATACCAGATGTCATACTTGTTTGGAGAAAATACAATCCATAAATAGATGTGATGATGATTCAAGGTCTTGTCTACATAGTGCACATCTAAACGCTCCCACAATACCTCTTTTGAGAAAATGTTCTCCTATGAGCAACTTATTCTGTGCTAATTGCCATCCAAAAATATTAACCTGTGGGAGCCCATCTATATTCCATAGCTCATTTTGAATGTTGGAATTTTCTAGAAGTTGGGTTTGCTTGATTAGGAGCTTATATCCTTCCTTTACTGAATAACCAGAAGATCCCTAATCTATGTTGTCCTGTTGTTGAATATGAACAGGAGTCGACCCATTGATAAGCAAGAGAAATGAATGAGAATCTTGAGAAATATTAGGAGGGAATTCTCCCAAGTTCCACCCCTTCCAAGATCCATTACTATGCCATTCTGAGATGTCAAAAAGGGAAAAAAAATCCCTGATTTGTTAGCCAGGTCCTAATATGATCCAGGAATGAGATGTATTTTAAGATCCCAGAGGCAGAGAAGCGGTCCTCCCAAAGATTAATTTCCCTTCCATTCCCTAGACTCCAGGAAAGATGATCATGTAAGATAGGAAGAGAGGATCTTATTAATTTCTAGATAGAAGAACTTGATTGATGATTAGGGTCTATGTCCAAGCATCTCCTTCGATTTCTTGAAAGATATTTGTGGCAAATTACTTTCTTACCATCAATTATCAATCTCCAGAGAAGTTTTTCCCCTAATGCAATATTTATCTTTTCAGGGTCCCGGACTCCTAACCCACCGTGTTCTTTAGGTGCACAGATTGTATTCCAATTAACCATATGAAAGTTTTTCTCATTATCTTTGCCCCCTTGCCAGAGGAATTTTCAGATTATTTGAGCCATTGCCTTTTTTGTACCCATTAGAGCTAATAGAGCTAAGAATTGGAAGATGGGGAAAGAAGATAATATATAGATTTCACCAAAACCAAGTGGCCTACCTGGTTCAACCATATTTCTCCCCAAACTTCAAATTAGTATTTTATCTTCTGCAGAATGACATGCCATGCCTCCCAGAGAGATTTCAGGCTAATTGGAGTGCCTAAGTATTTGAAGAATTTCCAATCCACTGAGAAAGGAAATTACAGCAGACTGGCAATTCTTGATAGAAGGCTTGATTTTATATTTCATGCATATATTTGGCTCTTGTTTTTGTTTATAATTCCTCCCGACGCTTCACCATACTGGTCCAAAACCAAGATAAATCGACTGGCCAAAATTTGAGAGGCACCTCCTAGCAGGAGGGTGTCGTCCGTGAATTGAGAATGATTTATTCTCCTGACTCCTCTTGCAATCTTCAATCCTTGGATGTAGCATGTTCTTCTTTCATGTTCTAATCTTTTATTCAAAGATTATGTCATTAGTATATACAACATAGGAGAAAGCGAGCATCCATGTCTTAAACCTCTAGATACTTTAAAAAAAAGAGGCAGGTCTACCATTTATTAAAGGAGCTATCCATGGAGTGGAGATGCAGGCTCCGATCCAAGAGATAAAGATTGATTAAATCCCATTTTTTTTAGAACTTCAATAAGGAAACTATGCTTTACTCGATCAAATGCATTTTCCATGTATATTTTTATAACCATACCTTTTTCTCCATTTCTGAAACTGGTGTGGATCGCCTCCTGGACCAGAGTTATATTGTCCCAAATCTGCCTTTTTTCAACAAATCCCCCTTGATCTGGGAGAATGAGGCGGGGCAATATCGACTTCAATATTTTTGCAATGACTTTTTCCAAGAGTTTGTATGAAACATTGCAAAGAGATATGGGGTGGAACCTGTCAAAGGAAGAGGCATTTTTTCCTTTTGGATCAAGGCTAGGAAAGACGAGTTGGTAGCTCCACCCATCCTAAAGGATTTTTGAACATATCTAATCATTCGAAAGAATTCAGTCTTAATAATTGTCCAACATTTTAGGTAGAAGTGAAGAGTGAATCCATCTGGTCGAGGAGCCTTGTCTAGGTCAAACTGATTGAGGGCTTCATAGACTTCTTCAACATAAACCTCCTTGTTTAGATCTATATTATCCTCTTCTGAGATCAGGGCGGGGATATGTTCTATAATTTTTTCACTCTTTTCTTGATTGTCTTCTCCATCCTTTGTATAAAGGTTCCAAAAATGAGTTGAGGATGCATTCTTGGTAATGAAATCTCTCGACTGTGACTTTATTTCTTCCACTATGTTTCTACATTGTCGAGCTTTTTCCTACTTATGAAAGAAGGAGGTGTTTTTATCCCCTGCCTAGAGCCATAGAGACATTGATTTCAACCTCCAAACCATTTCTTCATCTATTTTTGAAAAACTTATTTCTCCTGAGAGATTTGGATATCATTTATTTCTTTGGTTTCCACATTTCTCTGTAAATACTCCAACTACTTTTTACAATTTTCTACTTCGTCCTTAGGGGAGGAGGGAGATTTCCTTACCCAATCCTTAATAGCCTATTTAAATTTTTTTAGCTTTTTCTCTCAAATGAAAACAAGGGATCCATCCACCCATTCATTCCACACACGAGAGAGCAAAGGGAAGAACTCAGGGGAATCCAACCAAAGTTGGTTAAATCGAAAGGGAATTGGACCTAAATTTTCATCCTTTTCAAAGGACAGAGAGATTGGGTGGTGATCAGAGAGTCCCCAGGGAATTATATGGGATGATATCTTATTTGGAAGGGATAAAAAAGAATCGTGGATAAAGAAACGATCAAGCCTAGTTGCAATGTGCCCCACCTCAGTGTGATTGTTGCTCCAAGTGTATTTGCCTTTGTTGGGATAGACATCAAACAGATCCAGGCCAGAGACCAAGTCTTTCATAGGTTCCCTAAAAGGATCTCTTACTATTGAGCCACCTCTTTTTTCTTTCGTGTGCATGGTTGTGTTGAAGTCACCTGCTATGATACATTTTTGCAGAAACCCAAAATCTTTGATGCCCAACAAGGACTCTGAACATTCTACTTTCTCCCTGTAATTATTAGGCATATAAACATTGATGATAGGATAGACCTTACCTGAGGGAAGATGTTTTAGTTGAGCCATAACCTAGTGTGTTGCTTCATATCTTCTTTCTTCATGGAAGGTTGTTGTATTCCACATGGTACAAATTCCCCCTGAGGCTCCTCTTGCACTAATAGCTACTCCCGTGGTTCCTTTCCAAAGTTGTTGAATTTCACGAAGGGCCTCAGGTCCTTGCATTTTATTCTCTTGGATTAGGAGGATTTGTGGTTTTTCTTACTTAATCAACTTTCCCATAGCTTCCTTATTTTCTTTTTGTCCCAAACCCCTACAATTCGAGGAGACTATTTTCATTACTTACTTGTGGATTTGGATGCCCCCCTTTAAAGGATTGAGAATGACCATTTGAAGGGGGTGCCTTTCCAGATTTTCCATCTTTCTTGAAAACTTCTTATAGGGTGGTCTGTATCCCAAGTTTTTTTCYCGTGTTGCATCTTTTTCCCTTATATTTCGATTAGTTTTCCGACCCACCTTCATTACTTTGGAGCTCTTAGTGACCTCCAGATCCAAATCTTCCCCAGAGTCCTCCTAATTATCATCCTCTAGAGTTACAAAAATATCTGAAGTAACTCGGGAGTGGATCATGTTGGGTGAAGGATCCTCAAGATGGTTTACTTCTGGCTCTTGTTGATCTAGTGGAAGACCTAGATTTTTTTCCTGATGGATATGATTTTCTTCTGTTATTCCTTTTCTTTTGAGTCTACAGTTTCTGCCTCTAGATTTTCTAGTGTTGTATACTTGTTTTTATAGCTTTCTTCTTCATGATCCCCCCAACAGCGGGGACTTTCCTTTATTTGGAGAAGAAGACGTGGAGGTCTCTTTGCGCTCATGTTGATGTGTTGCCACTTTGTTGGGGATTTTTTTTCTTTTGGCTTGTTGCCATTGCTCCTGTTCTTTTTCTTTTGATTGATCTACCTTTGTCTTGGGACAGTTTTTTGCGAAGTGGTCGTATTCATGGCATGATTTTCACTTGAATGGAAGTTGATCATAGTCCATTGTCTGGATGTAGGACCAGTTATCCAGGGTAAGCCAGCTGGCCTCTGGTAACCCTTTTTCCAGATCTACTTCTACACATACGCATGCGCAAGCTTGAAGGCCTTCTCGTGGTTCGACTTGATCAATGAATCTACCCAACGTGTTCCCAATGTTTTTCAGGGTTTCGTCATTCCAACAATGCATGGGAAGAAAGGGCAAATAGACCCATACTGGAATTGCTGATGGGATGTCATTTTCTAGACTAAGATCTGGAGTCCATTTGTTCAGGTACATTCCCCTCGAGCCCATGAAATAGGGGCCATTTATGAAGATCGTATCTTTATCAGCTTTATTTTCAAAGAGAAAGACAAAGAATCCCTTGCCACATAATGCAGAGTACATTTGCCCTTGAATCATTTTCTTCCAGTTTTGATCGAGCCATTGTGTCATTGCTCTTGGAGAGGGCCATAGCCCCATAAACTGACTGATCATCATGTTCTCATCTAGCTGAAGGGAAAACGGGCGAGAGGTGGATAGGTGCACTAGAACTTTGGGGATCTCATCGATCTTCTTCACAAAATAGGACAAAAGAGGGCATTTCACATTGTTTGTATAGGAGGTGAGTAAAGATTGAAAGGATGCAATATCAGGGGGAGGCAGAGAGGGCGGGGGGCTCCTCCCCCTGAACCATAAGCAATGGTGGTTGTAGATGCGACTTACCTGAGGAAACCCTACACGTAGATAGATTTCTTTCCAGATTTGTCACAAATGTTAAAAATATTTAATTTTATGTATTTGATAATGTTTAATTTTTTTTAAATATAATTTTTTTTATAATACATATTATTTATATTTTAAAAATTAAGTATTTTATATGTTTAAAAAAAAAGAGATTTTTTAGATATGTTTTATTATTATTATTATTATTATTATTATTTATTATTTTTTTTCATGTATTTTATTTATCTAGAATAAAAGTTTTTTTTTCAATGAATATAGAATAAAGTTTTTTTTATGTTTTTTAAAATATAGTTTTATAATGTTTATTTAATTTATATCTTTCTATTTAAATGGTAATTATTTAAGAAAAAATTAATATTTTTTCTAAAAAATAAAAAAATCGTCATTTTTATTTAAAAATTAAATAGAAATTATTTTTAATACTATTCACATATAAAAATATAAAAAATTATGTATTTTTTTCACATAAACTATAACTATAATTATAAATAAATATAATTATACACATATAATTTTTTATTTTCACATAAACTATAACTATAACTATAAATAAAATTAAATATAACTATAATTATAAATAAATATAATTATACACATATATAATTTTTTATTTTTACATAAACTATAACTATAATTATAATTAAATATGATTATACATATATACTTTTTTATATTCTTTTTATAAATAATAATTTAAAAGTGAATTTGGGTGAAAAGAATAATACTCTAATAAATTTCCTACAATGAAACCACAACCACCCATGAGGAAGCTTGCCATAAGTCCTCCAGAAATCAAGTACAATGAAACCACCCATGAGGAAGCTTGCCATAAATCAAGTTTAAATTTTGACGAGTTTAAAATTTTATTTTGTGTATAAAGTAAAGTGTTTGATTTTTTTAAATTAGTTTTTTTTAAGTTTAGTAAATAAAATTATTTAATGTTTTAATTTTTTTTAAATAATAAAGATATTATTATATTTAAAAAACTGTGATGTGACTTTACAACATTGTAATACAAAATAAAAAAATGGAGAGTTGCAATCTAGGAGAAAAATTTATTGCTCTAATTCAAAAACAAAATCTTGCTACAATCTATTCAAAATATTGACTAAAAAACATGGTAGGTGTACTCCTAGACACAATGACTCAAAAGTAATTTAACTCGACAAAACATTACATAATGTAAAAAAATCAAAATGATGGCCCATGAAGAGCATATTTTGTCATGTGGGTCCCCTTTTTGAATTCCCCACGTCATGTGTCCTTGATTGGATGCTACTCAAGGCAAGTGGCTTCTTCGATGGCCCCTAGTTCCAACTTAGGATGACACTAAACTATCCAACACTCGTCCTTGGAGTCCATAGTTACAGAATATTTTGATGGAGAAGGAGACTAGATCACTTCTCGTTGGAGGTTGAGGACACTAGAGATGCAATACACAATGAAACCACTAAATCCAATTTCAAATCAAACTCCATAAATTTGCTTCTTTGAATTTGTAGAAGGCCCTCATTTCCTACTCCAGAACTTGAAGCAACCTCAATTGAACAGTAGTCTCAACAACATATTGATCTTGCTCTTGGATTTACATTGACAACTTCCCCTCTCACTCCTCGTGTCAATGTCGCCATCGAAGGTCCATGTACACCATAAATTTCTAAGCCTTTGCAATCCCATGCCCACACCTCTTAACATTTATTTTAACCTTGGTCAAAGCACACCAAACACACCCATCACCTACGCAATAGTGAGCCATTTATAAATAGGAGAGAAGAGCACGATAAACCAAATTTCTATTGGGATCTACAACTATGTCTTCCACTAAAAACTTGTTTTCCTCCCTCACAAGATTCGTGATTGAATTGCAAACAAGAACTCTCCCATACCCACACCATCGATGCAAAGCCTGAGAGCAAGGGAGGAAGGGGCATCTACATACTTGATGTCCACTTCCAAAGCCAATAAACTACATGCAATGCATATATGATCCATTGTACCCTTGATTAACTTGAACACCAACAATTGACGTCATTGAGAATTTGGGAGGTGTCAATGGCACTAATTTCTGTCTCGATAGTCGTATGTAATGAAGACACCTATGCTTCACATCCTTTGCAAAATTAATGTGGATAAAATTCAAGGAATGGGTATGAAATATGGAGTGCCTATTGGATTACTAAGAGGGGGGGTGAATCAGTAATAGAGCAATATAATCCTTTTTCACCATAAAATGCAAGTGTTATATCAATGTAGCATTATCATCCAATATTTGCAGAGTAAATAAACAACGAACAAACGAACAATCACACACATACACAGTACACTAGTGTTTTACGTGGAAACCCAAAGCGGGAGAAAACCACAGAAAGTTTTTTCTTATATGTCTTTAAGAATTACATTCATTGGAAGCACCACCTTCCTTTGTTTTCCAACTGCAACTGGAAAGAGGCTCCAACCCCCTAATTTTTCAGGCTACAACCTGAGGGAAGCTCCAACTCCCCAATTCTCTGGCAACAACCAGAAGGAGGTTACAACCCCCTATGTTTTTTGGCTACAACCATAAGGTGGCAACAACCACTTGTCCTTGCCCCGTCCAACTGCCCTGAAATATAAGTAAAATGATGGAACTATTGTCACACTATCACTGTGAGATATATTGTTGTAACAACCTGTACCACTGCCCTGCAGCCAACCTGTACTGCTGCCCTGTAATCAATCTGTGTCTAAACTGAGCATGTATCAACAAATACAACAGATACGTAACCTGTAGTTCTACATCATGTGTATGTACACGCCCTATCTGTTATGCAACCCATGTATGTATGCGTCATGTCTGTTATGCAACCTGCCTATACCTTCTGAAAACTAGGGTTTTATTTTTCTAAAAACTTTTGACCCTCTGCAACTTCTTTCACATAGATCTGCAACCTGTCATTGTATCCAGACTGTAACTGCACCCTGTGCATGCATCCTCATACATAACCTTTACCCAAAAACTTTATATATCTCTCTAGTCGTGTAACATATGAGTGTGTGTAGTCATGAACAAATATAATAACCCTCACATGATCTAGACATCAAACCCTTTCTAATATTCAGCCTCTCAATACATCAACCACTTCACAAATACAAGCTCTCAACCATGTACCACAAAAACCCTTAGCCATATGACAAGAAATACAAGATGTGCCTCAACTCTAACAAGAAGTATCAATGATAAATATTGATTATACCAACACTGTACTTTTGTAGATTTGACTTATACAAAATATCCCATGCATCCACTAGTCTCTCTAGAGAGAATCCTCAAATCTCCATAACCATTTCTCATGCATACATCAAAATCCAACTACTCATAGAAATAAGACATACCTTTTGAACCAATGGATAAATATGATGTATCTGAGCACTGTAACCCTTCTCGGGAGCTTGATCTCATAATCTAGAACCTTGAT
>SNQJ01S0034374.1:15569-25740 GCA_010110895.2 Picea sitchensis | reverse complement strand
TTTCCTTTCTTAAGTCAACTTAAAAATATAACTTTTAATTTCTTGACTTTCCCCCCCTCGGTGTGAGACTATGACCTAGTGGGGGTGCCCAGGCCACTGAGTCTCCTCATCACCTCTCTAAGAGGTGGGGGACATTACATTGCTCCCCCTAACTGAACTGTCCTCGTGGATACTCCCCATGACTGAACTCTTCCTAATACTGATCTCCCGACCTGAATTGTCCTCTTTATGGTGCTTCCTCGTGTAGATCTAAGACATATAAGATAAGCATTCAAAAACATTCATTTTGGAGTAGAAATTACTCCGAGTCTCGAGCGAAGATACTCAAAGGATTCTCTTGGAAGAGGTTTTGTAAAGATGTTTTCCACTTTTTCTTCTATGCCCAGATATTCAACTCTGATGTTCTTTTCTGCAACCTGTCCCCGTAGAAAGTGATACTTGATTGGAATGTGCTTCGTCTTGGAGTGCATCACCGGGTTATTTGGGATACTGATGGCACTTGTATTATTGCAATATATTGGAATGGGTTGATCATACTCAACCTTTATATTTGTCAAAGTTTGTTTCATCCATAGAACCTGTGTACAACATGCTGGTGCTGCAATATACTCTGCCTCTGTTGTAGATAAGGATATTGATGATTGTTTCTTGCTTAGCCATGATACTAAACACTCACCCAAGTAGAACGTTGCTGCACTGGTGCTTCGTCGGTCATCAATGCAACCTGCCCAATCTGCATCTGTGTAGGCAATAAGTGATAGATCCCTTCCTTTTGGATACCGTAATCCAAACTCTTATGTTCCTTTGAGATATCTGAAAATCCTCTTCAGTGCTAATACATGTGATTCCTTTGGTGTTGCTTGAAATCATGCCACTTGTCCAACTGCATGCATTACATCTGGTTTGGATGTTGTCACATATAGTAAGCTACCAATCATTGACCTGAATTACCTCTGGTCTGTAGACTTTGAATCATCATCTTTTTTCAACTTGCAATTGGTTTGCAGAGGAGTGATAATTGGCTTGCAATCTTCCATTCCAAACCTCTTTAGCATTTCTCTGATATATTTGGTTTGGGAAATAAAAATTCTTTAGTTGCTTTGACGTATTTGAAGACCCAGAAAGAAGGATAGTTCTCGAAGTAATGACATTTCAAAATCATTATGCATGTCCTTTGCAAATTTTTGGCTCAAGCTGTCATCATTGCTTCCAAAAATAATATCATCAACATAAAATTCAATTAATAAAATACTATCTTGAGTTACCTTGATGTAGAGGTTGTTGTCTGCACTTTCTTTTCTGAACCCTTCATGTTGTAGATATTTATCCAGTTTAGAGTACCATGCTCTAGGAGCTTGTTTTAGACCATACAAGGCCTTCTTCAATTTACACACATAATCTATGTCCTCTGACAACGTAAATCCTTCTGGTTGTTCAATGTAGACTTCTTCTTCAAGTTCCCCATTCAGAAAAGTTGATTTCACGTCCATCTGATACACTCTAATATTCTTGGAGCATGCATAAGCTAAAAGCAATCGGATTGCTTCCATTCTGGCAACTGGGGCAAATGTCTCTTCAAAGTCGATTCTTTCAACTTGTGCGTATCCTTTACATACCAATCTAGCTTTGTTCCTTGTAACCTATCCATCTTCATTCAATTTATTCCTGAATACCCACTTTGTGCCAATCACATTCTTATTCTTTGGTCTTGGAACCAATTCCCAAGTGTCATTTTTCTCTATTTGATCCAATTATTCATCCATGATGTTATTCCACAATTCATCCTTGCTGGCCTCTTCAAAACTGTTTGGTTCAATTCGTAGATGAGAGTGCTAGGTGTGTTTGTTCTAGTGAATGGATTCTTCTTCTAGTCTCAATTCCTGCATCTTTGTTTCTGATAATCTGATCTGAAGGATGATTCTTCTGTACTCGTTTGCTAGGTGTCTTTGGAGGCACTTGTTGAACTTGCTCTTCTACTTCTATCTGATCCTCTTGATCTTCCCCTTCTACTTCTTCTTCGTAAAGTTGTTCCATTGATTCATTTTCTTCTTCCTTTAATTCTTGTCTACTTGTTTCATCAATCGTTACATTGATGCTTTCCACAACTTTGTTCAAACTCAGATTGTAACACTTGTATGCTTTCCTTGTACTTGAGTAACCAAAAAGTACTCCTTTGTCCACACGAGAGTCAAACTTTCTCATTCTGTCATCTTCTCTTTTGATGTAGCATTTGCTTCCAAATATTCTGAAGTGCTTCACATTTGTTGGTCTTCCTTTCCATAGCTCGTAGGGAGTTTTGTTAGTGTTGTTTCCGAGCATTACTATGTTTTGAATGTGAACCATTGTATGCATTGCATGTGTCCAAAATATATTTGTCAATTTTGAATCCATTAGCATTGTTCAAGCCATTTCCTGTACTGTCCTGTTGTTTCTTTCAACAACTCCATTATGTTGAGGTGTCCTAGCAACATAGAATTGCCTTTTTATTCCATGTCTGCTGCATTAGTCCATAAATTCCTTTGAAGTGAACTCTCCTCCATTATTAGATCTCAAACATTTGATTTTTGAATCCATTTCATTTTCAACCATTTCCTTGTAGACCTTGAAGTTTTCGAAAGCTCCTGACTTATTTATGAGAAAACAAACTGCAGTCATTCTTGTATAATCATCAACTAATAACATAAAGTATTTCTCACCTTTTAAACCCTTTGTTGTAGTTGGTCCAACTATATCAATATGCACAATTTACATTGGTCTTGTCGTTGAATATTCCTTTGATTTAAACATGGTCTTTGTTTGCTTTCCTTTTTGACAATGCTTGCATAAAGTGTTGGTTGGTTTCGTGATTCGGGGCATTTCTCTAACTGCTTCATTTTTGCTGACTTTGACAAGGTTATCAAAGTGTATGTGACCCATTCTTTTGTGCCATATCCAACTTCATCTTCCTTTCGTAGACAACACTTTTCATTTCCAATTTCACTTAATACATATATGTTGCTTCAAGTTCTTGTAGCTGTTGCAATCAATTTTCTTGAACCTTCTTTTCTTATCTCACACTTTTTTGAATCTAAAGTAACTTTATGGCCTTGGTCACACATTTGAAACTTAGAAGATTATGTTTCATATCTTCTACTAATAGAACATTTTCTGCCTTGGTATTCGTGTTTCCAATTATGACTGTGCCTTTTCCAATGATTTTAGTTGAATCATCATTTTCGAAGAAGAGTAATCCATCTCTTTCCTTTCTTAATGTAAGAAACTTGTCTTTATCACATGTCATGTGTTTTGAACAACCAATGTCAACATACCAACCATGTTTCTTCTGCTTATCTTGTAGAGCGAGTGTGCATTCTTCATTCCTATACTAATTCTGCTTTCTTATCCATGTTCTCTTCTGAGGTTCCTATCTGTGACTGTTATTGTTATGTTGTGGTTCTCTAGGAGGAACTGTCATTCTGCAATCTTTGGCCATTGTCCAAATTTGTTACACTTGTAGCATTCCACTTCAGTGCTCAATGATCCAAACCTATTGTAACTTCTTCTCTATGTTTCACTAGGCCTTCTTGGATAACCCTTTTGTGTATGAATTTCAAAGTTGTTTATGTTCTTGTTGTTAGCTTTGCAATTCATAGCTTTATGTCCAAAATTATTGCATGCATAACATAAGCCAACAAAGATAGTTTGATACCTGGGAGTTGAATATCTTCTGAAAGGAGTTTCTCTTCTGAATCCTTCTTCTTCCTGAGGCCTATCTATCAGTTGTTGATTTTGAAATCTGAATCTTCTCGGTGGAGGAGTGTCCCTGTAATTTTCTTTTTTGGTCGTCCTATCCCCTTTGATTGTTTTTGCATAGCTTTTTGGATATGTTTCTTGTTCTGTTGTTTTGGAGCTTGATCCCTTTTCTGTCTGATTGTATCCAAGTCCGGACTTGTCATGATGAGGGTTTTGACTGTTGATAATGTTATCCAAAACTTTTGAGTTGTTCTACATATTTTTCTTTTGAAGATCCTTTCTTAATGTGACAATCTCTGCTTCCAAATTTTCAAGGATCCCGTCTCTTTCTTCTCGTTGTTCTTTGAGTGATTCTTCAATTATTTTATCTTCTTCTATTTGAACCTTCAAATATGTGATCATTTGTTCTAGTTCATGAGTGTCTTCTTTCTTATCTAGTTCCGCTTGTAGCTTCTTGCTTTTCTTCTTTTCTCTTCTTATAACTTCAATGGCAGTCAACAATTCTCAGTAGTCAACTTCTGCCTCTTCATATTCTTCTTCGATGTATTCTTTATCAAAGTCTTTTACTGCCATGAATATAACTCTTTCTGTCTCACTGCCAATGTCTTCATCTTCATCTGATGAGGAGATGTCTTTTTTGGTGCAGAAGCTTTTCTTGAAGGCTTTCTTTATGATTCTTTTGCCTTTATATGTTTGTTTTCTATTTGAGTAATCTTCATCATTCCTCTTATTTTTCTTATGAGGACATTTGTTAACAAAATTACCAATACCATCACAATTAAAACAAATCAATGGAAGCTTACCTTTATATCTGTCATTGGTTCCCTTGTTCAATCTTCTGACAAAGTTGGCCACTTCTTCATCATCTTCCGAGATTTCACTGCTTCTGTTATGTTCTTTTCCCTTTTGGATGCTTTGAAAGCTACTTCTTTTATATTTGGATTTTCTTGTTCAGTTGTTCTCATCTTCTTTCATCTTTAGATGTTCGAATTGACCTCTGTAAGTTTGAAGATTTGTTGCTTTGAGTTTTGAATATCCTTCATAAATATTTTGAAGCTTGTCCCAAATATTTTTAGCAGATTTACAATGTATAAATTTGTTGTATACTGATTCACAAAGACCATTCAAAAGTGCATTTGTGGCTTTGGAATTATTTTGATCGAATTTTATTGCTTTTTCATTTGTCGGCAGAACTGCTGGTTCTTTGTATCCATCTACAATTGATTGCCAAATTTCAAATCCCTGTGCATGTATATATGTTTTCATCCTTCTGCTCTAAAAAACATACTTCTATCTATCAAACTGTGGTATTCCATTTTTATACACATTGCTCTCCATGATCTACCTTTCAGTGGTTAAAATGATTTTTGAAGGAACCCGCTCTGATACCAATTGTTGGATTACTGAGAGGGGGGGTGAATCAATAATAGAGAAATATAATCCTTTTTCACCATAAAATGCAAGTGTTATATCAATGTAGCATTATCATCCAATAGTTGCAGAGTAAATAAACAATGAAGAAATGAGCAATCACACACATACACAATACACCAGTGTTTTACATGGAAACCCAAAGCGGGAGAAAACCACAATGCTTTTTCTTATATGTATTTAAGAATTACATTCATTGGAAGCACCAATTTCCTTTGTTTTCCAGCTGCAACTGGAAGGAGGCTCCAACCCCCTAGTTTTTCAGGATACAACCTAAGGGAAGCTCCAACTCCCCAATTCTCTGGCTACAACCCCCTATGTTCTCCGGCTACAACCGGAAGGTGGCTACAACCACTTGTCCTTGCCTCACCCAACCACCCTGAAATATAAGTAGAATGATGGAACCACTGTCACACTATCACTGTGAGATATACTACTGTAACAATCTGTACCATTGCCCTGCAACCAAACTGTATTGTTTCCCTGCATTCAATCTGTGCCTAAATTGATCATGTGTCAACAAATACAACAGATACATGACCTGTAGTTCTGCAACATGCGTATGTACGCGCCCTATCTGTTATACATCCCACGTATGTACACGTCCTGTCTATTATGCAACCTGCGTATACCTTATGAAAACTAGGGTTTTCTTTTTCTAAAAACTTTTGACCCGCTGCAACTTCTTTCACATAGATATGTAACCTGCCACTGTATCTAGACTGTAACTGTACCCTGTGCATGCATCCTCATACATAACCTTTACCCAAAAACTCTATATCTCTCCCTAGTCATGTGCCATATGAGTGTGTGTAATCATGAACAAGTATAATAACCCTCACATGATCTAGACATCAAACCTTTTCTGATATCACCTCTCAATACATCAACCACTTCACAAATAGAAGCTCTCAACCATGTACCACAAAAACCCTTAGCCACATGCCAATAAATACAAGATGTGCCTCAACTCTAACAAGAAGTATCAGTGATAAATATTGATTATACCAACACTGTGTTTCTGTAGATCTGACTTATACAAAAGATCCCATGCAACCACTAGTCTCTCTAGGGAGAATCCTCAAATCTCCATAACCATTTCTCATGCATACATCAAAATCCAACTACTCATAGAAATAAGACATACCTTTTGAACCAATGGATAGATCTGATGTATCTGAGCATTGTAAACCTTCATGGGAGCTTGATCTCAGAATCTAGAACCTCGACATCTTCATCTTCTCAAGTTTCTATGACTTTGCCCTCATGTACATGCGCTAATACACTGTCAGTCTGCGTATGTACGCACCCTAATACACTATCAGTTTGCGTATGTATGCACACTAATACACTATCAATCTGCGTATTTACGCACCCTAATACACTGTCAGCCCGCGTACACCTCATAAATTAGGGTTTTTAGTATTTGCTGTAATTCCAAAAGTTTCTCCGTCAACCCTTCGTGCTACCTCAGACTTTCACAACTTCAGATGTATCAATGAGTACTTGCAATAAGCCTTACACAACAATAGATATTCAATATCTTCAAATGTGATTAAATGATAGAGCCTTGCCTCTTATTTATACTTTCATGTAGCATACTCAAGGGGTTACCTTTTAACCATCTTAACCCACTTTCCTTATTTTAGGGTTAACTCACTTATAACCATTTGTCCACTTAACTTGACCACTTTCCATAATTAGTAAGTTCTCCATTTTTATTATTTAAATAATGTATTTTGCATCCTCTTTGACTTATAATACACTCATCACTTCACTTTATTATTTAAATAATTTCTTCTTTGCAAACACTTTCACTACTTTGACTTTTTGGGGCTTCTAGATGACTCATGAGGGTTCTCCAACTTCACATGGCCATAACTCTTTAACCGTGAGGAGTTATGTGACGTTCCACATACCACCGAAAATGACATGACATGTACTATTCATCTAGAATAGTCTTACCTGCAAATATATCAAAACTCATACCATTATCCATCAAATAAACTTGGGTCCATCAATGACAACCAACCCAATTAATCAACAATGCCCCCTTCTATTTTGTTACAACCTTCATTCATCCCCACCCTAATATTGGCCAAGCAATTGGCTTCATGGTTGTGGGTTTACAAAGCTTGGTAAAATTCAAGTGCATCAGATTCCTTGGCCATTGCTATGATTCATCGGATAAGTGATGAAAGACAAGGATAACTCTAAGGAGTTTCTTGTTGGCGAAGGAACACAATTATTGTTGTTGAATCACCAACCACTATTTCATGTCTCACCCCTTGATCCTTCGACAATTGCAATCCTTTCAATATGTGGTTGATTCCTTTGCCTCATTATTTGTAACGATTCCTATTCCTCAACAAAATCTATTTCCATTATTCCTCTAGGATCATATATAATCCCCACACCTGCCACCCCTCATTTCTATATGCATATTATATATTTTGTATTTAAACATTAAATAGTTTATGAAAAAAAATGATAGATGTGTAGTTTATAATTAGACATTGTTATTTTTTATGGCAGTCGAGGGGTTAAGTAGGGATATTATGGAAGCCAAAAGGATGGGCAATGTTCAAGGTATCAAGATAGGCTATGTGTTATTGACTCATATTTTATCTGTTGATGACATTTTGTTCTTTTTGAATGGTTCAAAAAGAGAGACCAAGGAGGTTTAGGAGATCTTGGACATGTTATGTATAACAATTGGGATGCAAGTAAATTTTCAAAGATCTGCATTTAGCTCTAGTTGGATGACAAAGGAGGAAAAATGCAAGTTGAGAAATTTTTTCCCTTTTAGATCCTCTGATTTGCAATAAGGTTTCAAGTACTTGGGTTTTATTCTCAAGCCTAATGGCTATGAAAAAAGGTGTTGGGGGTGGTTATTGGAAACAATTAAAGGTAGAATTTTTCATCGGTGTAACACATGGCTTTCGAAGGGTGACAAATTAACTTTGGTTAATTATGTTTTGGAAGCCATTCTTATGTATGGCCATTCACTTGACTTTATCCCTAAAAGAGTATTAGAGAACTGTTAAAAAAAATGTTTTGTTTTTTTTTACTTTTTATGGGGAGGCACTCGCGACAATAAATGGATTCATCTACCCAAGTGGCGGGAGGTTGCAAAACCTAAAGACATGGGTGGATGGGGTCTCAAATACATTCACATATTTGGTAAATCACTTGTTACTAAGAATCTATGAAATCTGTTGACCATGACCACAAACAATTTATGAAAGAAAGTGTTTGAGCAAAAGTACGAAGTGTTAGGTACCTTTTTGGATTGGACTAGAAGTCCCAAGAAGAGTGTAGAAAATGTCTCAAGGCAAAGGAAGGATTTGGTTTTGAATTTTCTCATTATTGGGAACAATTTGACATGGATGGTTGGAAATGGTGAGCACGTGAGGGTGAGAATATATCCAATTATGGACTCTAGAGAAGTAGTTTTATTAAGTACTAAGTTGACAACTTAGTTGCACGAACAAGGAATATTTTATCTAAACCAAATTGGTGATCCATCTCAACATTTGTTGGGATCAAGGATGGAGATCAACACACTCCTTGGGCTTGAGAGCTAATTGGGTTGACAGGTGGAATATGTTCATGGCATATTTAAAGAAATGACATGTAAGGTCGAAGGATGAGGTGGATTCTCTAGCATGGGCAAAAAATATAGCTTTTGGCAAGTATACTACTAATTTAGACTATAAGGACTCTATTTTAGTTGAAGTCCCAAGAGAAAACTAGGATATCTCTTTGGTTAGCTCTCAGGAATAAGGTATGAACATGGAAATTGTTACAAAGAAGGGGAAAACAAGATCCATGTTTCTATTATTTATGCAGAGGAGGAGAAGAGACTATATATCTCACATGGTGATTTAATGTCCTTATGCATAATATATATGGAAGGATGCTAAGCAACCAAGAGGGATCCCAAATTTTTGGAATGATCAAAATGTAGAACATTGTTTAGGAAACTAGTTCTATAAAAAGGAGCTAAATCCTTTTAGGGCAGTGCCAAGTTTAGTCCTATAGAGAGTTTGGCTAACACACAATGCATGCTTGTTTCAAAGTAAATAGATGCCAACATTTCAGGTATACTCACATGTATTCACATTGTTCGAAGGATACAAAATGGAGGTAAAAGAGAGGCCCATAAGACAAGTAAGTGATATATTGATAAACAAATCTCACACATGAGATTTTTTCAATGGGGTTAAATAATGTACTCTTGATTTATGCGATGGTAGAGGTATCCTTTTCCTTTCAAACAACAACTTTCTTGAATTTAAGGTGGAATACTTCTTGATTCTAATAACCTAGCAACACTTATGGCTTCAAGTTGTTTATTAAAGATCCCAATTAAGAAAGGAGTGGTGCAATTACAAGGTTTTATCTTGTCATTAATTGGATGAAAAGTGAATTATAGATTCATAATGTATGTCTAAGGCCTTTGGTAGATCAACTTAAAGAGGTATATGTTTTTTGAAAGAATATCATTCACACATGTTTTCAGTGAATTAAATACAAAGGAAAATGGTGTTTACAATATGTTTAGGCTTGGCATTCAAGTGATGTTACTTTTTTTTTTTTGTTTTTTTGGTAAAATTATATAATGGGATTAATGTAGTTTGTACACTTTGGTCTATTGAAAGGCCAATTTTATGGGTATATTGTTATTCAAAACACATACTTTGAAGTTGTTAGTGGTTGGATTTATTTATGGTCCTATGTTTTGGTTGTTATTGTGAAAAGGCTTCTTGGTCAAGCTTTGCTTATGTAATGGTGTCATGAACACCTTAAGAATGTAATTTTGATTCTTCATGGAACAAAGATTACGATTTTTTTCTCATAAGATATTAAAAAAAGACTTATTTTATACAACAATTAAATATAAAATTTACAAATTAAATTTCATATTAGTTGGTTGAGTATGAAATATGTAGATAAGTTTGGTGTTCTAGCTCAAGTGGTTGAGTGCTTTGAGCTTCTTGAAAGA
>SNQJ01S0034374.1:4604-15203 GCA_010110895.2 Picea sitchensis | reverse complement strand
CCATATAACAATGCATGGGCATCACAGGTTCTGAAGGTGAAAATACATGAGAAGGATCTTCATGCTGAGATCGAGTTCTCCTCGAATCCAATGGATTCCTTGCAAGGTTGCCTGCTGCCTGAAGTGTGGTATGTGCCTTCTTGGGCATCTGTTGAAGTTTTGGCGCTGGCTTTTTATCTGGATGTACTACGTGCTTATTTCCAAGAATCATAGTGTATGGAATCATCTATGATGTCTGAAACTGATGGAAGAACAAGAGTATATGCATGTTTCAGTGGAGGTGCATGCAAAGTACTCTCCTTACGTGTAAGTAGAATAGATGAGTCATTGTCAGAAAACTTAATGAATTTATACAACCTTGACTTGTGATCCACCTCACTAATTGCAATAATGGAATTGTCATGCATGTCAATTAGTGAAACTGAATCTGATGTAAATTCAACCTTTTTTCCTTTTTGATTGATTTGATAAACTGAGAGCAGATTCATAGAAAGATTTGGAACATGTGAAACATTCTCAAAACTACCATTGTGGAGTTCCAATCTCCCTTCTCCTGCTACTGCTACTGGAGTATCATCCCCCATGAGAATAGGGGGTCTTGAGCATGGACTCAAGGAAGAGAAAACTTCCTCTTTCGTTGCCATATGATGGGTTGCACCAGAATCTATAATCCATGAATCAAATGAGGAATTAATTGCAACAAGAGCATGATGATTACCTTTCTTAGGAGCAAGATCTTTTTCCTTCTGCTTCTTGACTCCCTCTGGAATGAAGTTTCCATGGTTGTTCTGCTGAAGTGCATGTGCCATAAGATCGATCTGTTTCTTCATGCATGTGGATTCTTCATGATTTGGTTTATTGCAGTAAGTGCACTGCTTTCCCTTCTTCTTCTTCTTGGAATCTGAAGAGTCTTTGGAACCTGAAGAATCATTAAAGGATTTGGAATATCCCTCCTTCCTATTCTGTTTGAATGACCCTTTTCCATCCTGCATGGTGAGTGCATGTTCTTTGGGATTTTTCATGAGGCCCATATGTATGAGTTTTGTCTACTCTTGTGTAAGAGACTCAATGAACTGAGCCAACGTAGCCATTTTCCAATTTGTTCCAAAAAGATATCTGCCAGAATGGAAATTGGAGACATATACAGTGTATTCTGGTCCTAGCTTGGCCAATATTGTTAGAATAAGTTGTTTATCTTGTGTAGACTTATCAATACCACATTCACCCAAGCTTAATAGCAAAGATTTAAATTTAGTAAAAAGATATGGTATATTATCAAAACTTTTAGGGTCTAAGGTATTCAAGTCTACCCCAAGAATATGACCTCACATCTCATCCTGCTTTCCAAAGAGTCCTTCCAAGGTGGTCTTGATCTCGTTTGGAGTCTTGCACACGACAACATGAAACCACAAATCAATGGAGATTAACTCAAGAAGTAGTCCTGTGGCCTCATCCTTACGGTTCACCTATCTCATCTTCTCAATCACTGATGTAGGTTCTGTTTCTGTCGCCATCGTCAAATTATACAATCCTTTCCTTCTGAGTTGGAATTCTGCCTTGGGCTTCCAATCAAAATAATTGTATGGTGTGAGGATTACCACCAAGTTTGACTGTATAAAAGTTGACATATCCGTCTCTCCCACTGATTCCAAGAACCCCTAAAAATTTACTCTCAATTTGCAAGTGAAAAATTAAGAAATTAAAAATTGATATCAGTTTCAGGAGATGATTTTGCGACTTACTTTCTGAGCAAATGGTGAGGAATCTTGCCAAACGGTTGAAAACCCACTTCCAAAATGGGTCAATTTACTTTCCTCACAAACCATTTCCTCCAAAACATAATATTTTGGGAGCAATGAATGTGGAAAGGTACGACCACAGATTTGTATCAGTTTTAGGAGGCTATCTTGCGGCTCACTTTATGAGAAAATGGTAAAGAAGCTCGCCAAACGGTTTGAAACCCACTTCCAAAATGGGCCGATTTACTTTCCAAGTGAGCCGTTTTCTCAAAAACATAATATTTTGGGAGGAATAATTGCTGAAAGTTACGACCACAGATTTAGCTCGTCGAAACCTCGATTTTCCTTATTGTTTGACTTGTCTAGCTTGCTCCAAGCAACATAGCTCTGATACCATGTCAGTGTTTCATGGAAATCTGCATAGGAGATCTAGCTAAAGCAAGTACAAACAAAGCTTATCAAGAAAAGAAGAGAGATTCAATATGGAAGAATGAGAAAATATATTCACACTACTCCAATGAGCTAATGATTGATACATAGATAATTATCAATATGATACAATGAATGAGTGGAATACACTCATATATAGAGAAAAACATTCCATAATTAAGAAAAACAATCAAGCAGTTAACTTTCCTTAGGAATCCATGCATGAATAATAATGATGGTAAAAATAGAAAGTCTAAATAGAACTAGTCAGTTAACTCCCACTGAACTAGTGTGCCAAAAATAGAAATTTCTCTAATAGTTTTAAGGTTGATCCCCTATATTAATTATCTTTACTGCATACCTCACTTGATGTTTATACTGGATAAAAAATCGTAATCAATATAGACAAATTTATTCTAAAAGCCATGCACAAAATATGAAAAAAATACCTATAATATAATTTAAAATCACAGTTTTAATATAGACAAAAATAGATAAATAAATAAATTTTAGAATAAATGGTTGAATATTCACAATAAAAATTAAATCGTAAAATTACTGATATTGGAGATGAAATTATCCATGGAGGGGACCCCCCATCCTTAAAAGGTGGGCTCAAGATCAACCACTAGGGGATCCCATCAATAATTTCCTTGCTTGGGTTCTTCAAGACACTTTGGTTTTGAGATTCCAAAGGAACGATTGGAAACTTGTTGAACCAAGGGATGTTTGGGGCTCTCCCTCAGGACTAGTGCCTTAATCTCTCTTAGCATTCTTACATCACGACTTGCTTTGTGTTGGTGCAACAACCACTTGAAGCTCAAGAGTGTGCAACTTGGGAAAGAGAGTATCCTCTAGATGACAATCTAATCATACTACATGTCACAATGGTCAAGTGATCCAATAACTCACCTAGGTAGGCTACTTCCATCTCCACCTTCCATGTCTGTACCTAGGTCTACAAAAACAAATGGGCATAGATTAGAGACCCATCTTCCTATCTAAACTCGATGGCATGTTGTGTATTAGTGAATAAACATTTGTTTCTTGTTTTCTAAAGATTATATAAGATATTAACTCTAAACCAATGTTGTGTTGTCTGAAAATCTATGGCACAAGTGAGAGAATCTCCCAATAAGGTAGCCTTCCAAGTGATATTGGATATATTGGATAGGAGAAAAGAGTGAAAAATATTAAAATCTCGTGCCAAGGCTAATTGAACATATTTACAAAACTAAAATAAGTGCTTTATAGTTTCATTCTTTCTAGGTGATGGGAAATTAGTTGGGGTTTTAGGAGCTACTTCTAGATGAATTTCAAGTGATAAAACTAGGGCTTCTCTTTATACTTGATTCTCCATATTTTGTTGAGCCTACCCTTGAGCCTAGACCTATTTGAAAGCCATTTGTATCCATTAGCCAACTTGTACTTAAAAAATCCTTTTATTTTATCCATCTCTAGTCCTTCGGCTTGGCTTGTGGCCCTGGAAGACCAATATTAGGAAAGACGTTGTGTAGGATCATCATCTGAACCTTTTCTGGAATAATTTTATCTACAAGGCCTAGCTTGAATTATGTTTTTAATTACTCCCATTCTTCTCAATCTTTGGATTGATTGTCATAAAGGTCACTGAAGACTTAGATGCCTTTCTTGTAAAGTCACTTGGTTGAGAACTAGGAAATTTCACTTAGCAACTTTCTCTCCTGAAGAACCACTAGGGACCACCATATATAGTGGTCTTTTAAAGAAATCATAGCCTTAAGGGAGTCACTTTTCCACACCAACTTATGTTTGATAACCTCCCAAACTTTCCAAGTGCTCATAGCTACAAAATTTCCCTTCCCCTAAACGAGTGTTGGAATGGTCAATGGAGTCTGAAGGTTTAGATTACTCCAAATCTTGTGATGAATCAAAGCTTATCAAACAAATAAAAAAATTTAAGACTAAATATTCTTTAGAATTTTTTTCATATATTAATAAGTATGCAATTTATATCCTAGCACTAATGGATATAAAGAAAAGTTGCAAGCGTGTAGTATTATATGCATAAGTAGATACAAAATTTTCAAGTAGGTTCTTCCGAGCTTCCTTTCCTTCTATTATTCTAAGGACCCATTTGACACAAAGAGCTTGGGCTTGCATCCAAGTGGCCAAAATACACATTCCTCCATTGTCTTTACGGGTGAAACAAAGGCTCCATCTAACTCTACGAAAATCCTTGTTTATACAAGAGTTAGGCCACACAAAATTTATAAGGAGCTCTTCTAGCTTGGTATAGGCATGTGCTCAAGGTAACATGGGTAGCAAACAACACCTCGATACATGTTTGAAATTTTTCTATGAGGGATAACAATTTCAATATTTATTTCTCAATTTTTTTGACATTCTTAACAACAATATTTCCCACAACTCCTTCAAGAAGGTTTTAAAGGCGAAAGGAATTCCAAGGAATTTAAACACCTAGCTAGGTTGTAACCAAGCCCATCCTTGGCCTAACAATGAATCATGGATATCCTTTTGACTCTTCCAATAACATTGGAATTCAACCATTTGTAGTTTCAATTGGAGCCTTCAAAGAAATTTTGTAGGTAGTCCATGGTGTTGCACAGAGTCTACTTCTCTTCGATTATGGTTAGGAAAGAATCAGTTGTGAAGTGATCATTCACTAGTTCAGTGCCATCAAGACCAAGGAGAGGAATACCTTTGATAAGGCCTTGCTCTATTCTATTGTGTTTGAGATAACCAACGACTTTAATAACCATTGAATAGAGGGTAAGAGCCAACATGCAACCTTGTCAAAAATTAATTCTTAAACTTTGGATGGTCAAAAATTCCCCTGATACGAAGAGATCAAGATGTTAGAAAGGAATCAAAGAATCTTAGCATGAGTATCTATTGATTTGCACATTGTAATAAAAGGCAATGAGAAGGTTGTGGAATCTATGAAATTGATTGGTTTATTGAGTCACCTTTATTCCTTTCAATGTTTTTCTTCTCATGGAAGGCTTCCTTATATTGTGAAATATCGAAATATACATATTTGTCTAAGTAATAAGGAAAATGTTTATAGTATTTTGGAATATGTTTGTGGGAATACTAGGAGATGGATTCCTAAGTTTTAGCAAGAGCTTGATTATATAGCCTTTGCAATGTAGTTTAAGATGCAACGACCATTGTGGACACAAGGACATCAATATTTTAAGAGTTTAGTAGCGCATGATGCCTATTTTCTAAATTAGTGGAGTATGGTGACATAACATGAGATATAAATCTAATTATTAAAAGCATAATTATAATTTTGTGAAAAATAGTAATAATTTAAAATATAAAGCTCTATAAAAATAAATATTTTATATTAATGTTAAGTCGTAGCATCATCAACATTGAAGGTAAAAGGAATATAATGGGGAAATATAAATTTTATGGAAAATTAATGATGATGTTTTTATTTAATATTGTTTTTTAGGCCAATAAAATTTATCAAACAAAAAAAAATTAAGATTAAATATTCTTTAGAATTTTTTTCATATATTAATAAGTATGCAATTTATATCCTAGCACTAATGGATATGAATAAAAGTTGCAGGCGTGTGGTATTATATGCATATGTAGATCTATACACTAAGTGAATATAAAATATATAAACTAAACTTCTATATTAGTTAAATTAAACTTCTATATTAGTTAATTGAGTAGGAAATATCCAAGTTGCATTCTTAAAATAATTTACGAAACATATTCATGTAATCATGTAATGAATCATGGGACGTTGAAAATTTCAAGACAAATATTAAGTTATGTGGTTATATTAAGTTAAGTGGTTGAGTATGCATGCTATAAATTAAACCTTGAAAACAATAACATGAAATTAAACTCGTGCGAATTCAAAATTTGAATTGTTTTAAAGAAGATGTTCCTTGTTGCCTCTCGCAGATGAAAAATACTTTCTCAACCTTGGAACACATGTCAAAGGATGTCCACTTTACATGTTAAATATAATGATTAGGAATAAGTAACAAGTGCTTCATGTGGTAGAGTCCTTACTTTTGCTTCAAAGGGCAACACGTTGAGTCTTTGTGCAAACCAGTTTATGTTCATGAGTGAAGAAGACAAAACTATTCAAAACAAAGAGAACTGACAAAAATGTGCAAATTGTGGAGTAAAACTTGTTTACAAAATCAAACGTGTTTGTTTAAATAAATATAGTTTTGTATTTTGCATGTTCAACAAGTTGTAATGATGTTCCTAGTATTAGCAATGGGCAACACAATGATAGTATTGTATTTACATGTTAAATACAATGATTAGGAATAAGTAACAAGTGCTTCATGTGATAGAGACATTACCTCTGCTTCAAAGGGCAACAAGTTGAGTCTTTGTGCAAACCAGTTTTTGGATGCCACCTATGCTCATGAGTGAAGAAGATAAAAATATTCAAAACAAAGAGAATTGACAAAAATGTGCAAAATGTGGAGTAGAACTTGTTCACAAAATCAAACGTGTTTGTTTAAACAAATATAGTTTTGTATTTTGCATTCTCAACAAGTTGTAATGATGTTCCTAGTATTAGCAATGGGCAACACAATGATAGTATTGAATGCATTTTCATTGATAAGTAATGAAGGTAAAATAAGATAAAACATAATTTAAGTTGGATTATGAAAAATCATTCGTTTGAAGTAAGAGGTTATGCATACATGAAAGGTCTCCACCACTAAATTTTGTCAAGTCATAAAAATCAACCACTACTACTACTGGGAATTATTGAGCAACTTGTCAATTGGGTCTCACCTAGGTGGTTGAATGGAGGAATGTTATCCTCTCCACTCAAGTTCAAATCCTGCTTGTGAAATGTTTGCTCTTTCTAAATAAGGGCAACAAGTTGAGACTTTATGCAAACTAGTTTTTGGATGCCACCTATGCTCATGAGTGAAGAAGACAAGAATATTCAAAACAAAGAGAATTAACAAAAATGTGCAAACTGTGGAGTAGAACTTGTTCACAAAATCAAATGTGTTTGTTTAAACAAATATAGTTTTCACAAAATCAAATGTGTTTGTTTAAACAAATATAGTTTTGCATTTTGCATTTTACATGCTTAACAAGTTGTAATGATGTTCCTAGTATTGGCAATGGGCAACATGATGATAGTATTGAAGGTATTTTCATTGATAAGTATTGAAGATAAAATAAGATAAAACATAATTTAAGTTGGATTATGAAAAACCATTCGTTTGAAGCAAGAGGTTATGCATACATGAAAGGTCTCTACCACTAAATTTTGTCAAGTCGTAAAAATCAACCACTGCGACTATTGGAAATTATTGATCAACTTGTCAATTGGGTCTCACTTGGGTGGTTGAATGGAGGAATCTTATCCTCTCCACTCAGGTTCAAATCCCACTTGTGACATGTTCGCTTTTCTAGACCAATTGTTGTTGGGGTTGTTAAGGTACCAATGATCTCATTCTCGCTTACGAGCTTGAGAGGGATGAATTGTAATCCAAGAAAAAAAAATATTGAGTAGCTTGCACATCATGGATTTTAATTGAAAATTTTGTATTCTAATGAGTGATGAAATGAAAACAAACAACTCACATGACATTAAAGTATCTATAATTCAATGATAACAACATCCTCTTCATGTGAAACATGCACATCTGAAACAACACAAACAATACTTTGACACAAGCTGGTTATGAGCACCTCCACAACCATATAAAGAGACATCTCTTTTTGAGACCAAATGTATATGTTTGAGGGCTTGTAGGGATTAACAAAAAAATTATATCATAAGAATCCATGTATTTGTATGCAAATATTGACAGATTTTGTCATATCGTATCCTTATGTTTCTCTTTTTGTTTGTATAAAAATAAGATAAGCACGATACAAACTAGAAGCATAATAGAACTAAAAAAATAGGCTTCAAGTATGTCACGTCTTCTTCAACTATAACACATTTCATGGGAGATTCGAGTGGATCGATAATGGGCAACTGACCATTGTATGAGTTTTATTCACAAAAATGGAAAGTTCATCCATGTGCAAGTTAGAAACATCCATTCAACAAATATTGTTCAATCAAAGTACTATAATATTTTAGAAATATACGTTGTCAAAAATGCAAGATTGAACTAGCATCAAATAAATACCATAAAAAAAATATTAACTCAAGACATGCACATGTGACATGAAGCCAACAATGCATCTAACATTTGACAACATGAGGCCAACAATGCATCTAACATTTGACTACATGAGGCCAACAATGAGGCCAACAATGCATCTAACATTTGACAACACGAGGCCAACAATGCATCTAACATTTGACACAAGTTACTCCTTAGCACTCCTAGAACCATATAAAGGGACACATTTTATTTTTACATCAAATGTATATGCTTAGAGGCTCTTAGGATCTAAAAATA
The DNA here is from genome assembly GCA_010110895.2 of Picea sitchensis. Lineage (NCBI taxonomy): Eukaryota > Viridiplantae > Streptophyta > Pinopsida > Pinales > Pinaceae > Picea > Picea sitchensis. Next base: position 6,604 of record SNQJ01S0034374.1, on the reverse strand, counting down.
GAACTATGTCATTACAATGCATTTCCGTACTTGTAACAATGCACATATACTATAAAATCTTAAAAGTGAACATCAATGGAAACACTTATGTGACATTCCAAATTGAGAAGCAATTTCAAGACAAGCATGGCGATTTAGATTTTGCAATTTTAATATGTTGGGTTTGGTTTTGAGTTTGTCAAAGTGTCTAAGAGGCATTGAACAAAGTTCAAACTAATAAGCAAGTCCAAGACAAGCACGGCGATTTGGATTTTGTAATTTTAATCAATTGGGTTTGGTTTTGAGTTTGTCACAAGTGTCTCAGAGGAATTGAACAAAGTTCAAACTAATTTCATGTTATAAGCACCTTGAAATCCAAGTAAGAATGTTTTATAAAGAAGACTATGGACAACTTAGCTCATGACACATATAACGATGAATTTGAAACAAACAAGAATGCATGCATTGCCATGGAATCTTCAATTTTCTCATTATGTTTGTATTAAAAAAATACAAATATATTATCCATGGTAGACCTAAAATACAAACATTTATGGATCTATATTGAAAGAAATAGTTATAAAGTAGAGGTCAATTTTTTTTTTCAAAAAATAGGCTTGGAACATGTCATGCTTTCTTCATCTATAACATAGTTGACTCTATTATGACATTAAAAGACACATGCATAAGGTTCAATGCTCTAGAAGACAATCAATAAAGCATAATGTTGATTTTTTCGGATAAAGTGAAGATCATAAGATGTGATCATTGAAATTACATGTTTTTGAACAAAATTGAACATTTAAGAGATGCCCCAAATCCGACTTAATATCAAGTCGTGAACAACAACTCTAGGCATTTTGGTTGATCACGTGTAAAGAACTAGCAACTATATTGTTGCGAGTGCGCTCTCTTTGTATAATTTTAGGACTTAAGCATGCTAGTATTCATCATTTTGAGTGTGGCCATGACATGAAAAGAGGAACATTTGGCATGGGAGGTCCACATCCATCGTATTTGGTGGCTTCAAAAGATGAAGATCCCTTATTAGAACAATGCTCAAGGCAAAGAGGGTTAAGGTGGGAAATTTTGAATTCACAAAGGCCCAAGTTTCAAAGACAATTGATTATTCAAGGATGGTGAAGAAGAAGTGGAACCAATTTGAACCCTAAAATTAAGTACTCCAAAACACATGGCACCCTTATATGTGCAGTTCTTGGAGGAGGAGGTCATTGTGGATCTAAGTTGGAATCCCAAAGCATAAATGTTGATGTGGGTGAGGGATGTTGGATTACTGAGAGGGGGGGTGAATCAGTAATAGAGCAATTTAATCATTTTTAACCATATCATCCAAGTGTTATATCAATGTAGCATTATCATCCAATAACTGCAAAGTAAATAAGCAATGAACAAATGAACAATTATACACATACATAATCCACCAGTGTTTTACGTGGAAACCCAAAGTGGGAGAAAACCACATAATGCGTTTTCTTATAGGTCTTAAGAATAACATTCATTGGAAGCACCAACTTCCTTTGTTTTTCAGCTGCAATTGGAAGGAGGCTCCAACTGCCTTGTTTCTCATACTACAACCTGAGGGAAGCTCCAACTCCCATATTCTCTGGCTACAACCAAAAGGAGGCTACAACCCCCTATGTTCTTCGGCTACAACTGGAAGGTGGCTACAACCACTTGTCCTTGCCTCGTCCAACCACCCTGAAGTAGAAGTAGAATGATGGAACCACTGTCACACTATCACTGTGAGATATATCGCTGTAAACCTGTACCAATAAAATTGAACCATGCATCAACCTGTACCTCAACCTGTAATCAACCTGTACCATAAACAAGTGCATCAACCATGCACCAACCTGTACCAAACAACCTATAATCAACCTGTACCATAAACAAGTGCATTTAACCATGTACCAAGTATGTACCAATCATGTGTCAACTACTCATCAAATATGACTCATCAATATGTACCAACATCATCAACTATACACCTCATGTATGTG
>SNQJ01S0034373.1:65394-85648 GCA_010110895.2 Picea sitchensis | reverse complement strand
GAGTATTTCTATTAATAATTGATCAACATAAGTGACATTGATACAAACTTCCATGTCGACACGATTCAAAACCAAGAAACCAAGTTCCTTCCAACTGGGTCTCCACCACTTCAATCCTCCACCAAAGGCAAGCTCATAGGAAAGAGGAAATGAGGTCCTCTCAACAATAGGGAAAGATCTTGGGGGTTTAACACTGTGTTAAGACTTGATGGACATAGGGATGCAGAATCAATATGAAGTAATTTCTCCATAGTAACTTTGCTCTCAAAGTTGAATGCTTTCTCCTCTTTTCCATAGCTCGAAATTGTGCTCTTATAGCCTTCATAATGCAACTGAAGGGATGAGTCAGAATGTTTCCAGTATATGGAAGGCCAAGGATCAGAGATCTTCTATCGTGACATGGAAACCCAACATCATTTTGTATTTTCTAGCACAAATCCTGATGTACGCGGTCTGTGGAGCAACCAACGTATATGCATCTTTCATAGCAGATAGGGAGTGTATATGTGGAAAAATGTATATTTTTAGTTATGGATTCATCAAAGAGGGATGACAAGTCTGCATAGGGACATGGAAAAAGGACCTCTCTGCAAGATAACAATGGTGAGGCAAATCTTGCTGTAACAGATGCCCCCTAATGTGTGAGATCAGAGGAGTATCTGCGATGGCTGAAATACATTATAAATAACCCAGAAGTGGAGTGGTAGAGAACCAACTAGACGAACTCAATTGATCATTGCATTATGTACTAACTTTGCATACATGGATGCCAAGAATACAATGCAGATCCATGTGTAAAAAATACTAAACAAGTGTTCATGGCCATGAATAGGAAAATATAAATGTGGTTACATGCCAAAAGCTATCATAGTCACAAACAAGGCCTAGTGAGACCAGTCTCAAAATCATTCTGAAGATATCTGTATATCATGGAGTACAATATGATCTCCCTTAATTACTAAAGTCAAATAGGTACTGGTCCAATGAAGGGGAAGCAACAACTTAGGAAAGCTACGACCACATAGTGATGTCTTCAAGTATTCTACACTATCCGCCAAAGGTGCAAGTTTACATCATGTGAATAAAGGAGTTGAGGTCGAACATGATGAGACATCGTTTGATTAATGGTCATTGAGGTATACCATTAAAAAATGCAAGACAACCTACCAATAATGAAAGTAGGTATAAAGGCACCGAGTACATTCCTACAAGTGTGAAAAAGGAGTCGATGTCAAACACTTGAGAAATCCATTGATCAGGAGACATTGATATATTCCCATTTGTCAATGGCAAGAGGGCCTACCACTAATGACTTCAAGCCTCAAGGTTCTTATAAAACTCTAGGTCCCATGTCCAAAATAAATGAGATGAAGTCGATGGAAAGAGACCCACTGAAAGGAGAGCATTGAGGCATCTCTCATCAAACCGAACGAGGAACAAAGCAGGAGCTTCATGATTTGGTGGATATTGGACAAAGAACATGTTCACAAACTAACGACCTTGTGTGTATTTCGCGTGTGCCAAATGCAAGCGGTACACAAAAAAGACCCTTTGAATAGCAGCCAATGATGAAGAACTACTAACAAAGGCGAGGAAACCACCAATAAGGCTAATGGCATCCAAGAAATTGCACGAATCCCAAAGTGTGAATAGATGTCTTGTCGTCGAACAAAAGGGAAACAACCCAGTCAATGACCAATGATGAAATGTCGATTGTTGGGTTCAAGGTGACCTACCAATGATGAAAGTAGGGCCAGGGTGCATGATAAGACGAAAGAATCATGTGATTTTGAGACAAACTGATGGTATGGTCGACATGAAAAGTCAAGATTTCTGAGGAGTAGCCAACACAGGTTGATAGAATTCCTTTGAACAAGAGCATGAGACATATGGTGGACTTCGACAACATGGACTCAATGATGTGACAAATAGATGCAGGAGGCATCCATAATGTTCTCTGTAGGGACTGGAAGAGTAACCAGTCGGTAGAGAAAATTTTGTAGCAAGATCAGCTTCCTAAGGCCATGCTAAACCCAAAATTATGATGACACAAGGACTCAATAACTTTGTTCTTTGTTCAAAGGCGACACGACTGCTGCCAATTAAAATATAGTACTCCCTATTGAATTGGTGTTCATCACCTCCTTCGGGACTCGCAACATGGTCTAATAGCCTGTCGTGGATCCATTAACTCTGGTAGTGATGAGTTTACCAATCACCTGCGGGTTTTGGTCTAATGACAGCCATACTGCCGCTAAATTGGTATCAGAGTGAAAGTTTACAGGTTCGAGTCTACTCGATTGGTGTCGAGTATCTCAGTTGGTGCTGAGGGGGAGATTGTTGAATTGGTGTTCATCACCTCCTTTGGGATTTGAGACATGGTCTAATAGCCTCCCATGGATCCATTAACTTTGGCAGGGATGAGTTTACCAATCACCCGCAGGTTTTGGTCTAACGACAGTCGTACTTCCACTAAATTGGTATCAGAGCGAAAGGTTACGGGTTCGAGTCCGCTCGATTGGTGTTGAGTATCTTAGTCGGTGTTGAGAGCCCTTAGTTGGTGCTGTGGGGGAGATTGTTGAATTGGTGTTCATCACCTCCTTCGAGACTTGCGACATGGTCTAACAACCTCCTGTGGATCCATTAACTCTGGCAGTGATGAGTTTACCAATCACCCGCAGGTTTTGGTGATGACTTCGTGACTTGGAGTATTGAAACACTTCATCACAAGAAATTCCAAAATGATGAAATGCGAAATGCCAAAATACCTTTTTGGTGTAGGCAGTGGTTACCACAGATGGTCATGTGAGAGGGAGGAGCTAGCACGAAGCTAAGCTCTATTTCGGGGTTTCGTAACTTGAAGTGTCAACACTCTTCGACATAGGATTGCTGAATTGCCGAAATGCGAAATGCGAAATGCATTTCGATTAACCTGTGGTCACGACCAATGGACATATGGGTTAGCACAAGTGGTTTTCCAAATCTCTCAAGGGTTATTCCATGCTGAAAAATTAAAACAGATGTATGTTCATCGAACGGTGCTGGTTAAATGTTTAAACTAATCATGTGGATATTGTTTGTCTTGATGCCTTGGCCAATAAGAATTATTGTAAGGAAGTTATTCAATTATTATAACTAATTCTTTGAATCCTGAGGGTTCAATTGTACGCGCTGATGATATAGGAAGATATATAAAGTGAATGTTGCAAGAAAATAAAATAGAGGATTATGGGATATATATGGCTCTATAAAGTTTGAAGAAGAAGAAAAAATAGAGGGGGGAAGACACATACACAGATTGATAAATCTAAGTGGTCTTGTCAAGAATGAATTGTGATATGAATATAAAAAAAGAGAGGATTTGAATACTTAATCTTTGACAAAGAAGATAAAGAGTTGATTTGCAGGTTCTTAGTGACAGAGAATGATTTCAGGGTGGTAGGGAGGAGCAAGGGGAGACTGTAAAAGTCTCCTGTACAAGTTGGTGCTTGTACTTCTGGGAGTTCTAGCTTCCATTCAGTAGGTGCTGAAGAAACAGAGGTAGAAACCTCATCTGGGTTGTAGCTCAGATAAAATAAGAATGTAAAGAGGAGTTGGAGCTTGCCTTTCATTCATAAGAAGAAGAGGTTTTTCCCTTTTGGGTTTCCTCATGAAAAATCACTGTGTCACTGTTTCATTTATGTGATTTTATATTTATTGGTTAAATGTATTACTGCAAGTTAAATGTTAAAGGCATGATTTATTGATTAATAAGTAATCTTATTATAAAATGAAAGAAATATTATACAACTGATTCACCCCCCCCCTCTCAGTTGACTTATCCTGTTCAACACTCCCTTCCTGCGCGTCTTTTTTTGTTTTTTCATAACAAATGAATGCTATGATATAGAGGAGGGAATGAGTGTCGCAAGTAAGTAACTAGTTCCAACAGTGGAACGTACCTATGCTTAATGTAAGGGAATGCATGCGGGAGATGGACACTCGAGGTGATGTTCCCTCCAAGGTATAGGGTCTCAAATTGTGAAGGATATAAACAAGGATTTGCTTGGTTGAGGATGGAAACTGCTTAGGCAACGATTTATAACGCAAAACGAGAACCGACTAAAGGCTCAATACTGCAAGTGAGGGCATGATATGCAATCACAACTTAATGCCAAAAAATGTCCTTTTTTATATCTTTTAGTCTATTTGGTGTGAAAAGGGGTAAACTTGTGCCAAATAGACATATTTTCAAATCCAATTTACGAGTGCAAAAAAGACAAGTTCATTCAACAATCTTTTCAATTTCTAGTAGCGAGTTGGAAAAGAGCTTAACTAAGACTCATGACCTTTCAAATCGAACTTTAATGAGTGTGAAAGGGACAAATCACTCGACTATATTTTCAGTTTTTAGACAAGTCGAAAAAGAGCTTAACTGAGACTCGTTTTTGGGAGTCCATGGGTAATAAGGCCGCATGTGCATGAATGAGAAATGAGGCTCATCATATAGTCATGTATTGAATTATAATGGATTCCTGGTCCTAAGGAAAAAATCGGCATGGGCATCAAATGAAAAAGAGGTTCTAAGTAGGGTACCCATGTTTGGTAAGTCTCTACCATTTATTAATGACACTATTAATAGCAGATGAGGGGTTATGCATCGCAATAAATGGGTTCATCCCTAAGGCATAACAAGCGATATTTGAAGGATAATGCAAAATTAATGATAAATTAGATACCTATCCTATATGCTAGGTTATGAATATACCTTCCTAAGGAAACGAACGACCAACTATGACGTTGAAATCCGCAAGAAAACTGAGTCAAAACTGTGAAACCAACTTAGAACCATTCTTGAATTAGTCCGTTAGGTGAAAAAATAGCATGAAACTATATCAAGTGGGTAAAATAGCTTATAAATAGTAATAAATCACAAATTACTGTATCATTTTGATTTTTACCCAAATAGTGCAATTTGGACTAAAATACCTCCAAGATTCAAACAATGACTGCAGGAGTGATAGGCAACAGAATCATGAACCGTCTAGATCAAGTAACTCTTCATCCCATCTTCTTCAAATTCAGTGGGTTACATTTTTGAATTAGGTTCTATTTTGTTAGTTTTTTAGGGCGCAACTTGGTGTTTTCGGTATACGCGGGTTTCTCTGAATAGGTCGCATATACGACTAGATATACACCCTTGTGTGAACCACAGGGGGCGTATATCAAGCCCTACCCATGAATGTGAGCAAGTAAAGTCGCGTATATGTACGCAAAAGGCAAAAAATAGGGGTTTCTAACTCAAAAATGATTTGTTTTTTGCAGGATTGTGCTGGAATGGAGAGAACGTGAGCATGAGGAGGTAGATGCAGCAGTGGATTGGGATCCAGTGGCTCAAGCGACTCTAAAAAGATGTGGTTTATACAATTTTTGGGCTCTCAAGGGAATGAGGGCCCAAGTGAGGTTGTTGGAGATGTTGGTGGGCTATTGGGATCCCGATAGTGAGAGATTTATCCTTGATGGACAACCATTAAGGATCGAAGTAGAGGAAATCTACTTCTTAACTGGTCTTTCATGTCGAGGAGAGGTTGTGAACCTCAAGTCACGTGGAGTGGGAAGTGGGATGAAGATCGAGGAGTATATCGAAGCCCACTGTATTGCAGAGACTCCCATGGTGGGAAGTCAAGTCCCCATCTGAGCTATAAGTAACCTCAACCTGAAGATCATTGTGCTCGTGCTTATCAGGATTATAGGTTCAACCTCGTTGCATCAAGCATCAAGGCCACTTATGTTTTATACATTGGAGTGTGCGAGACCCATTGTCTATAATTGGTGTACCTCACTGTTGACCAATATGAAAGGTTAGTTGACAGAGTACAAGTAGGGGGGTAAGCAAAAATTCGGGTTTGCCTCTATCCTTTGCAACTTATTTTTCAAGCGAGATCCATATCTAGGACCCAGAGTGGAGATCCTTCCTAGAGGACCACGTGATCTAGCCATGGCGCGGTGGATCGAGGTCATGAGACAGCAGGGGGGAGGTGGGGTGGAAACACCCTACAATGATGATTTTTTCTTCTAGTGGCGGAGACAAATCATTTCTATAGATGAATATACCTATGCAGGGATCGATTTCAAAGGGGACCCAAACATGTTGCTTCCACTAGGAGCTACCTATGGCACCATAGGTACAAGTTTTTACATATTTCATTTTTTGTATTTTTGTATTTAAGGAAACAAAAATATTTTTGGATGGTGTTTGAATATTAACTAGATACTTGTGTGAATGTAAATGTGGGTCCGCAACGACTAGAGGGATTCCTATGACATAGATGGAGGCACTGGGGAGATGAGGTAGTAGGAGGAGAAGCAGAGAGAGTCCTACAGAACGTGCAGGGAAACCTGTCTCGTTTGACATAGAGGATTCCTATGGTTCAGGTAGATGATCTACCTGAAGCCATGCATCGACAGGTTGTTGGTGTACCTAGAACATGGGTACAAATATTCCAACATCTCGCAAATGCTGTGGTTTTTTATCATGATACGCATCCGGTGCCACAAGCGTAGATGTCATGGGATATGTATATCGACTGTATATGTATTTTGAGGGTTTTAGCCCCAATTTTGTAATATAAACACCATATTTTTTGAAATATATAAAGAGGGATCTTCAGATTTACTCATATCTTACAATGTGTACATTGATTTAATGGTTTTCTTTACTTTATTAATGTGAAAAATGCCAATCTAAAATATAATTAGTGTAGGCATCAGGTACATGATTTGAATTTCTAGGGATGTGAAAATATGTAATAAAATCAAATTGTCGTTCTAGAAGATGTACCCGTAGGAATCGACGGAGTAACGTAGGATCACGCACACGGTAACGACCATTCAAATGACATACTACTAACTGCGAATCCAGGTGAACCTCTAGAGAGTGAATACCATGTGATATGGCATCGCGCAAAAGTTCTATCACGACGCTATATTCGGCCACATTATTCGTGGATGGCCCTAGGCATACGCCACCTGAAGACACCAATAGACCCTTGGGCGAGTAAATCACCCAAGCGGCGGAAGCCAAGTTTCGTGTATGATGACTGGATCCATATGCGATTCCTAGGTAGACCAAAGACTCCGTTGACATCTGCCAACCAAAAGGGAAAACTCGATAAGCAAGCCAAAGACAAAAAGAAAAGGGGAAAAAGATGTATATACACCAAATTTACATTAGTATACAAAGGGTTTCACCCAAGCCTAGGGCTAAAGCATAATACCTTTTCAAGTAGATCCCATTTCTGGGCCCGACCAGTTTATTCCCTTCATAATATTCGAACTCCTAAGCTCCTTTTTCTAGAACACGTTGCACAATATAAGGACCGTTCCACATGGGTTTAAACTTACCTGCCCCTAGAGGTTCTTTGGCTTGGTCATACAATAGGACCAAGTCATCCTTAGCATACAACTGGGGACAGATAGACTTGTCATACTAAACCTTGACACGTTTCTTGTTTGCCTCGATAGTCGTAAAGGCATCTTGACGCTTCTCCTCAAGACTCTCTATGTGTACAAGGTGTCGCTCTAAATCTGAAGTGTCAGGTAGGAGCTTGACTGCAAACTTGAGAGAAGGGATTTCTCATTCAACAAGAAGTATCGAATCCACACCATGTACTAATTGAAAAGGGGAAAAACCAGTGGTATTCTTGACCGAGGTTCGGTATGCCCAAACCACGACATATAGCATGATGTGCCAATCAGAATTACTCCGGCAAACAGTTTTTTGTGAGATGTTCTTGAGAGACTTGTTGACGGCCTCTAATTGCCCATTTTCCTGGGGGTAATAAGGAGATGACTAACCATGTCTAAACCCTAGCTTATATGCTAGTTCTACCATCATTTCATTCTGAAAGTGACTACCATGATCAGTGAAAATCTCACTCGGGATACCGAACCGGGCGATAATTTGGTTGAACACAAAGAAGGCATTAGTCTTCCCATCAGATTTTATGGTAGCCATGGATTTGGCCCACTTGGTGAAGTATTTGATAGCCACGATAATGTGTTGATGCCCCCTAGTCGAAGTTGGGTTGCAATCGACAAAATCTACCCCCCACTTGGTGAAGGGACCGACGGTAATGACTAGGTGAAGATGGGCTGGGTGCGAGCGCATTTTCCGAGTGAACACCTGGCAGGGGTGTCACTTCTTAACCTCTTCAATTCAATCTTTAAATATGGTGGGCCATAAGTAACCGACTCACAGGATTTTTTGGGCTGTCGCAAGCCCGAAAAGATGACCACCACAAGCCCCTTTGTGGAAATCATTTAGGAATGACTCAACTTCCTTGTGAGTTAAGTAGAGATGTAAGATACTATCTATTCCTTGGTGATATAAAGTGTCACTGACGATGGTATACTTTTTGGCTTGGTATCTAACATGTCGTCGATCGTCTTGCTAGAGATGCTAAGTGAACTTCAAGGTTTGAAGATATAAAACAATGTCTCCATACCAGGGGTCAGATGACGAGACAAGGAAAATGTGTTCGTCTACAAATGAATCGACATGGATAACATCCTCGTATAATCATGGGAAATCAGATATTAACTCTGCAAAAACTAGTGATTTCTTGGACTTGGACGAAGCAAAGTCGGATCAAATTCTTGTAAGATGACAATCCATTTATTATATTTCCCACCTATGATATGCTTAGTGAGGATGTATTGAAACGGATTCACATCGACAACCACAGTAGTCTTGCGAAGCAATATATAGTGTCGTAAACATTGGGCTATGTGAATGAAATCCAAAGCTATCTTTTCAACGTGAGAGTAATTAAGCATAGGACCGACTAAATTTTGACTGAGATAGTAGATGACATGCTCATGGAGTTCATCATCCTCTGAAACTATAACCATACCAATCGTTTCTTCAGACACCACAATGTAAAACAAGTAATCTCTACTGTAATAAGGAGATTTCAGTAGAGGGGTCAATACTAAGGCTTTGTTTAAAGCATCGAAAGACTCTTGGGCTCACTCATCCCAGATAAAAGGAGTATATTTCTTCAATAGGCGCATGAAACCCTTAGTGATATTGGCATAATTCACTATAAACCGACATAGAAAGTTAGCTTTCCCCTGTAAACCTTGAAGTTGTCTAATCCTACGCAGGGGAAGCAATTGAAGTATTGCCTCAACCTTAAGAGGATCTACCATGATCCTGGTCTCAGAAACTAAGAATCCTAAGAGACAGCCATAATTAACACAAAAGATTCATTTGTGAGGGTTTAACCAGATTCTATAGTAATGACATCTTTCAAAAACCTGCCGAAGGTGTGTAACATGATCCACTCTCTTGCGAGAGTGAGCAGCAAGATCATCTAGGTAAGCTTCCACTATGTGCTTGAGATCATGAAAAGTGAAAGTCATGGCGCGTTGGAAGGTTTCTTCGATGTTTTTCAGGCCGAAAGGAATTTTTCGGTATGCAAAAGTACCCCAAGGAAATATAAATGTCGTCTTGTGTTGGACCTCAGGTTTGATGTGGATTTGGTTATATCATGAAAATCTGTTCATAAAGGAAAATATTTCACTTCCCGCACACTCATCGAGAATCTGATCAATGAAAGGTGTGGGAAAGTTATCTTTAGGACAACCCTTGTTTAGGTTTCGAAAGTCCATACACACAGAGATGGTTACTTGCTTTTTATTTACAGGAACGGGGTTGGATACCCATTCAGTTAAGGGAACCGAGTATATGAAGCCAACATTAAGTAGCTTCTCCACTTCTGCCTTAATAGCAGAGCCCTTCCTAGGATTAACAACTCTAAGACGTTGTCGAATAGGTTTAGCATCCATATAAGTCCTAATCTCATGTTCGACAATATGAGGGTCGATCCAGGGTCAATCCCTAGCATCTCTTCATACAACCAAGAGAATACATCTCGAAATTATTTTAAGAGGTTGGTGTAGATCAACATCTCTTCTGGCAAATAATCCGCACCTATATTTACATTCTCAATCTTTCCATGGGTACGAGAGATATCGATCGAGACGGTAGGAGAAATACTTGCCATATTTCCTTCGGCATAAATGTTGTGCCTATCAAGTGGAACTACGACGTGACCGACTATCTCACTCAAAGTAGACCGAAAATCATCTTTCTTGATTCTTTCAAGACTTGGGAGAAAATAAGATCGATGATACATATCATCCCAAGGTCTGTCGGAAACGTTCATGGATTTGTCTGAAGGCAAAGTCTCATCTAAGGAATCATGTGAGCAAGATAACGAGGTGGCCCATACAGTCCTAAGAATGGGATCCTCCTCGTTCGTCTGCGAGGTAACAGGATCGTGATCGACGAAGGAGTCAATAATGGCTTGATACGCAATCTCCACTGTCGATAGTGGCATAGCCATTCCAGCATGCGAATGAACTTCACTCGATGAAGCATGAGAAGGTAGGGTCCATGGATCACTAATATAGGAAGTGCAGAAAGGAATGGACCTCCCTAGTGAAGCAGGCCTACTAGACATGGCGTAAATGTGGTGAATCGGTGTCAAGAAGTTGAAAGTACCCATGAGGGAAGAATACATTCTGACATCGATAATCTCAGTTGTCGTCTGAGAATTGTCGATCACTGGGATCGACGGTCCAATAGATGCGCTCGGACTAGAGTATGCAAAGGATAATTGGTCAACCGTCACGATCTCTACCTGCTGAGAAAAACAAAGTGTGTGGAAAATGGACGATACAACAATGACCATAGCATAGGTCCAATTGCGCCCTAGTAACAAGTTGTAATCGAGAGGTGAATCAACTACCTCTACTTCCACCTCTACCATCTTCCCACCTAACTGGACCGGAAAGGAGAGAAGAATACCCTGAGAGCGGAAGGAATGACCATCAAATGCAGTCAACATGTTTGACAACTTGGAAAGCGTTGGAGAACGAATATCTTTCCAACAGACCAAGGACATCATGCAAGTGGAAACACCTTCATCAACGACCACTTGTTTGATAGTGTACTTGGAATACTCCACATTAATTTGGAAAGCCACTTGGTAGGGTAAGCGAGGCTTCACATTTGTGACATCAAACTTGATAACTTTTGAGCCACTAGGTTCTAGATCTCCTAAGGCAAAGAGTAAAGCATTCCTCTATGATGGAAACGTCTGGAGTACCTCCGAAGCCGACATCGCACAAGGGGTTTGGCCCAGATCCTAAATAATAGAGTAGTTCTGGGTGGCTCTAGCGTTAGGGTTGTGGGTAGAGCACTTGAGTATTCCTTCGGAATACGAGGTGGTGGATCTAGTTTCTCGATCAGTAAAATCATCTCTAGGGAGGGAGGAGGAGATTATAGGCTAGTACTAGCTTTTGAAGAGCTATAATCTCTAGAGCAGGTGGCTATATCAATTTTCGCATGGACCATATTGATGCAAACATGATCACCATCTTGCGATGGTGGGTTTTGACTTCCACTGGACACATTTTTGGCGTTCGAAGAGCTCGAGGCTAAGTAATGATTGTGTGGGAATGGGTTCATCAACACAATGGGTGGTATATTTAAAAGCCTCGTAGCCTTCGCAAGTTTGGGGAATAAGTGTGTAAGGTGGTCATCGGTACAAAGTTCTCAAGGAAACTTCACCTTTCGTTTCTCTTTCTTGCCCTCTCCGACATTATCATTCTATTTCCCATTATTATCTTTGTCCTTGGGTTTATTATTATTCTTCCCACCCTTACGATTATTTCAACCTTTCCTTTTATTCCCATCGGGTTGCTGGTCACCATTTGGGTTCTTCGACAATTTCACGGAGTGTACATCCGCTTATTGGGTGGGTTTGGAGGATCTAGACGAAGCTGACCCTCCAACAAAGTTCGTTTCCGAGTCTGTGGAATTTACATTGGCGAACCCTACAATGCCATCGATATGAGGTCCGAGATTCTATCTAGGATCGTGATTTGTCTGCGGTGGGTCTGGAAGAAGGTGGTATAACATCCCATACTGAGCATATATCAAATCGAGTTGCTGGGCTCTAAAGATAGATTCTTCCTCGCTAAATACCCCAGAAGTAGCAATGTCCTTTGAAATAGGAGTGTGGAAAGACTTTATGAACCATTCTAGAATAAAGGATGAGGGTATAGGAGTCTTATCCAACCGTCTTCGCCCTCGCCATACCTGGACATGGTCCGAGATGTGAGTGTCGGTACCCTGGCATAAAGACTACAAAAGTTCAAGGCCAACATCATAACGAATGGGCAATTGAAATTGGTTGAGAAAGGCTAGCACCAAGTGATGAAAAGACCCATATGTCCCCCTAGTTATCTCAATGTACCATTGCGATGCAACTCTAATGAGAGTGCACTGAAACAATCACAATCTAATAGAATCACGATTCAGAGAATTCAATGAGTACCAAAGGTGAAAAGTAGTGGCGTGGTCACTAAGGTCCTCGCCATTCTTACCTTCAAACTTTGGAATGTCTGACGAAAGTTTGGTAGGGACAAGGGTCTATGTGGGATCATGACTCACTAGGTAATTCATTAGTTTAGACAAATCTGGAAAATTAAGCATGGCCAGAAAGGGGATACGGGGTTGCAACACCTGGCCCCATTCTCCCACGAAAGATTGTGTTTTAGGAACTGCATTCCATCTAGGATTCTGGTAAGGACCAAGACCTTGTCCAGAATTAAAATACCCTCCTCCGGGATGATTCGTAAAATATGGATTGGGCATAATTCCAACAAGAATGTTCTGATAAGGGTTATGAAAATTTCCCCCAACTGGATTAGATCCAAGTTGAGGGTTGTGAATATTGCCCCCGACTGGATTGGATCCAATTTGGGGAGTGCCCAATGTGTAGGACTGACCTCCTCTAGGTGGGAATCCAAAGTATTGAAGTGGATTTGTCATGCCAAAAGTATTGGTCGGAATCGACACTGAGGGGATAGGGATATAGGGCGGAGCTTGTCCGCCGATTGGGTTGTTCCATCTAGATGTAGAAGGATTAGACCCAAGGTTAAGAATAGGGACACTTCCCACATTAGGATTCACTTAAACGAGAATATGAGAACCACCAAACGAGAAAGGAGTGTAAGGAGGTGTAGTGCCCCCAAGTCCAAAGCTAGCGTTAGGGCTAGCAGCTAGGATGGCAGTCGAAAAATGTGAAGTGAAGTTAGGCATACCATAATAAAATGGACTAGAAGCCATAGGGATGGTCTGAACATTGTAACTTGGTGAGTGACCAAAACCCCCAAAAGGGTTTGATGCAAGAGATGAAGCATTAACTACAGGTCGAGCCATAGTACCGATATAAGCCTCTGACACTGCAACTATAGTGGTTGCAGGTGTCGAAGGGGTGCCATTAATTATAGTGGGTATGGGAGTTGAAGAACTCCCAGTGTTCTGAAGACTAGACTCGATACTCATCCTTGTGGAACCACAAGTCTAAAAAGTGGATGTGTGTGTACCAATCCTGATAACTCTACGCCTTTTAGAAGGAAATAACTCGAAAACCGGTGGTAACTGTAACAACCAACTGGACCTGCGAGGAAGCTGGTCTGACTCCACGATGACTTATGACTCTCCAACGAATAAAAATATATCCTAAGGCCAACTAGTAGTCAAAGAGAATACCAAAAATTCAAACGGCCAAAATGCATGCAAACGGGCTAAAGTGGTTGAGTGGCCTCCCTCGCTAAAGAAGGTATGTCTCATCCAAGAGGAACCTAAGACTCCTCGCTAAAGTTTGGAGGTAACATAATAAATTATAAGGTCCCTCGTAGGCTTAAAAACTAGTCAGTTAGATCCGCCCGGAGAGGTAATCCTCCATAAAGGTTGTGTGTTGTCCAACCCCTATCTGACTCAGGATACAAGTAGAATAACCCTTGCAAGTAACCTATGAGATACCTAAGTCAAGAAACTAATGAACCACTGTATAACCGATGCATAGGTAAGCAGTCGTAAATCTGGATCATCGTATGGGCATGGTAGCAAAGCCTGAAACCTTGAAAGCACCACCTCTCACAGAGGTATGGGTACTAGCAAGATCCCCAAATATGAATAAATCCACAGAAATATCTATGACGCTAGGTGAGTATCCAGGGGTTATCCCTTCAACTAATTTCGTGTGAACTCGTGATTAACTCCGGTGTGAGTGGAGCCTCCTGATATTACCAATTATACAATGGACTTCTCAACTCTCTGTCTCAAACACATATGTTGATTTAATTTCCTTGGAGAAGTTTACTCACAAGATCCTATTCCAAGGCACTAAATCCTAGGCTAGTTTGTGCACCCTAAAAATAAAATTGTGACAAATCAATTTTAGTTTAAAGGGTAAATTTTATTGTCCGTGGTTACTCAAAAAGGTATGGAAGTGAAACTCATGGTGTTATGACTTTGCAAGAAAATAAATACAGATATAATGCAAAGTCTATCTTTAACTTTTCGCGCAACCTCGTGATTAACCCCGGTGTGAGTGGAGCCTCCTGATATTACCAATTATACAATAGAATTCTCAACTCCCTATCTCAAACACATATGTTGATTTAATTTCCTTGGATAAGTTTACTCTCAAGATACTATTCCAAGGCACTAAATCCTAGGCTAGTTTGTGCACCCTAAAAATAAAATCATGACTAATCAATTTTAGTTTAAAGCGTAAATTTGATTGGTCGTGGTTACTCAAAAAGGTATGGAAGTGAAATTCATGGTGTTTTGACTCTGCAAGAAAATAAATACGGATATAATGCAAAGTCTATATTTAACTTTTCGATGAATGATATACTAATAAGAACAGTGCAGTCTTCAATTTCAACTCTGCAATTCAGAATTAAAATGCAATCTTTCACTAAATGTGCTAAGCTAATGATAAAGATCCCAAGACGAAAATGCCAACCAATGCAAAATGCCTATTTTTTTGTATTTTCAATATACTAAAAAGAAAATGCATGGAATGATGAGCAACCTGATATATAAATTCTACTGTGTATAAAAGCAATAACTCGAGTAGAATACCAAGAAACCACGCAAACGGTCTAGAGAATAAGGACAAATAAAAGATGGAAAACAAAGAGAAAGACTCAGCCCAA
The DNA here is from genome assembly GCA_010110895.2 of Picea sitchensis. NCBI lineage: Eukaryota > Viridiplantae > Streptophyta > Pinopsida > Pinales > Pinaceae > Picea > Picea sitchensis. Next base: position 70,582 of record SNQJ01S0034373.1, on the reverse strand, counting down.
AAATTCAACTCCAAACAGGTTTCCTGTCATCCCAGATGATCTCAATAGACACTACAAAGACCTAAGAAGGCTCAACAATCTTCAAATCCTACCCAAGAGTCACTAAACCAAGCAAACAAGCCAAGGGAAGTGGTATACGTGATTGTTCATGAGAACAGAGCATATATCCACTTCTTGCAGTGAGACAACAAACGTGTATATGTGACTGTCAAGGAAAAAAGGACATATATGCTTTAAAACAAGGCCAGGCAAGGGAAAAGACTAAAAACTCAAACCCAGAGTGAACAAGACATGTCAAGCAGTGATACGACAAGAAACACAAAGGAAAAAGAGCAATGTAAGAAGAAAACGTACTTCAACCCTTAGAAGGAAAATCTCACCCAGTGTAGTCGTCATTTCTGTTACAAGGGAAAATATCTCTATGGCCAAGGGTAAACCACAATAGACAGGTATGACTGTAGAAATCAACTCAATTCCAACATATGCTATATAAACTAATGTGCAATATAAGAAAGAGGCCTACCTCGATCCAATGTTTGATGATGTTCCACCGTTGATCACTTTGACCCAAAGCTTTATACCTGCAAGAAGTTCTCAAAAAATAAGCAGAGCAACTATATAGTGATAATATATAAGAGGTTAGCACATCAGATAGCATAATCCATTAATAAACACTAAAAACACGCCCATGGATAATAATCATATATTTGCAAGATATCAATAGGATGGGAAAGGAGTATTTCTATTAATAATTGATCAGCATAAGTGACAATGATACAGACTGTCATGTCGGCATGGTTCAAAACCAAGAAACCAAGTTCCTTCCAACTGGGTCTCCACCACTTCAATCCTCCACCAAAGGCAAGATCATAGGAAAGAGGCAATGAGGTCCTCTCAACAATAGGGAAATAGCTTGGGGGCTGAACATTGTGTTCATACTTGAGGGATAGAGGGATGCCGACTCAATATGAAGTAATTTATCCAGAGTAACTTTGCTCTCAAAGTTGAATTCTTTCTCCTCTTTTCCATAGCTCAAAATTGTGCTCTTATAGCCTTCATAATGCAAATGAAGGGCTGAGTCTGAATGTTTCCAATATATGGAAGGCCAAGGATTAGAGATCTGTTGTCATGACATGGAAACTTGACCTCATTTTGTATTTTCTGGCACAAATCCCGATGTACACTGGTTGTAGTAAAGAAACCAACGTATACACATCTTGCATAGCAGATAGGGAGTGTATATGTGGAAAAATGTATATTTTTGGTTCTAGATTCATCGAAGAGGGATGATAAGTCTGCATAGGGAAATGGAAAAAGGCCCTTTGTGCAAGATAGCAATGGTGAGGAAAATCTCGCTATAACAAACAGTAACAACATCATCGAATTTTAAAGTGTTTGAACCAGAGACATAGTTACTTACAACCATGACCAAGCCATTCCATATTTTTGGCAATCATCAGAATATTAGAAGAGCCCTAACCTCATCATCAAAGTCCACTTTTACATAACTTATTTTATTAGTAGCCATATTAAATTAATTTAAATGATCTGCAATAGACCCACCTTCCGACATCTTCATATTAAATAATATCTTCATTAGAAATACCTTATTGGACACCGATGGTTTTTCATACAGTTTAGCCAATGCATCCATCAGATCCCTTGTTGTCTTTTCTTTCTAAATATTGAAAGCCATCGATGCTGCCAGGCTCAGTCGTATCGTTCCTAGTGCAACCTCCCATTATTTTTCCTTCATGGCCATCGGATTATTTTCTATTCCACCCAATGGTAGGAATATATCCTTTTGATATAAATAATCCTCCATCTTCATATTCCATAACTAGTAGTTTTGGTCGTTAAATTTCTCTACCCTAAACTTTCCATCTTCCTCCATTGCTCCCACTCGAATCAGGAACCCTCTTTTCCTACGAGTTACCTTTTGCTATGATACCAGTTGTTATAAAAACAGGATCATGGAGCAATAAAATAAAACAAATTCGGAAATAAAACACAAAATATACACAATACAATAGAGACACAAATATATGTGGTTCACCTAGTGTGGGCTACGTCCACTAGAGAAATTTCTAGGTCCTTCCTTTATTATTATCCAACAAATTAAGGGATACAACCTACAACACACCCGTTGTAACTTCCTCTTCTTTCTCTCACATTATCCTCACTCAGAATACAATATTCACAATGATGCATAGCCGCAATACATTTCCCTCATAAAAGAGGGTTGCCTTCTAGAGAAAAAAACCCTAACATAACTTCTACTGTTAGATCTATGAACTTATAATGAATGACCCAGATTTACAATGAAATTAAAATATAGATTTACAAGGAAAATTTTCCTTCGGGGACTTCACCCTTGAACCCCTGTTGGGGGCCCGCTTGTCCTCGGACCTCGCAGAGGGAGTAACCCCTCTCTACACTCCCCCACGTGGAAGAGTGTACATTCTTTTGGGGTGTAAAGTTTTCATGGGGTATAAACATGGATGGAAGCAAAGGCCTATGAATCCGGAAGATAATTAGGCTCCACAACCAACAAGTAAAACCATGCAAGGAGTGTTGGATGATTAAGATAGAATCCAAGGACAAGTGATGTATCTACCCTTGAGGATTAATGTGTAATTCTAGAGAAAATTGAGATGACAATGTTTCTTGGATCAACTCAATGATTCATGTGCCCTACATACTTTAAATTTAATATTGTTAACATATGTTCATTGAGATTATAAATTTCAGATTGCATAGGATCAATGAATGATAGGTTAGTACTCACATTCAATTCTAGAACAAAAAAGCAGTCATCGAAAACGAGGTTATAATATCAAATTGTGATTCATCATGTTCTGGAAATGGAAAAGGACTTAGAACTTTGTTCATCTTGTATGGAATGTCATGAAGAATGATTCTTTGATCAATCAAATATTGGAAATCTTGTTGTTCTAGTTTATCATTCAGTGTTTCATTGTGAGAAAAGTGTATAGATTTCATTGTATGATAGAAAAATGGGTGCTCATGTGGATGATTAACATCAAAAAAATTTGTATAAAGTGAATGAAGATCTTTGAATTATGAAAATGACATGATTTATTCAATGAGGTATTCATCACAGAAAAAAATGTATTCATGATTTTCTAAACGGGAGATAATAGATGGTTCACACTCTAGGTCTGAGGGGTTTAAAATTTTTGGTAAATATTTCCCCATAGCTATGAAAGATTTCTTTTGGAGATCATGTAACCCCTATCCTTCATGGTCATATATGAATCTTGTGAATGAAATATGATTTGATTATCTAGATCATACCCTTCAAGAGAAAATATGAGATATGAAAACCAATCCAAGGTCTCTTGGTCTGAGTGTTTGTCTCTTTCAGGAAATCTGTAGTAAATCTGCATGAATCTTAGAAAGAAACCATCCACATATTTTTTTTTATCCTATGGACTTCTACAAATTCATTAAAGAGTTCATCGTAAACATAGTCTACATGAGAAATGCTAAATATTTCCATGAATTTTCTCCAACGATGAATTGATTTCACTAGAAATGTCCTAAACTAGGCTTTAATCCACACTTCAAATGTGAGGAACAACCGAAATATTTCATTGTGCTGGACAATCTTAAGATTTTATCAGGTGATGTTAAACTGATTGAGATGTGTGAATGTAGAGACATTCCCTTCATCATCGAATTTTGAGTTTGACAAGAGATTAATTGTCTCAACTAATATGCCCTTGGTGGGTCTTGAAAGACTCAAAGGGTTATCCCATATAGAGATATAGAGAGGATCCATGGGATGGTTAAGAATTTAATTGAAATGAATCGACATGCACATAATTGTCATATGGATCTCCTTCTAGCACCAATTCTATTGATGTAGCCTGTTGTTCCAGAGTCTGTACTTAAGGCTTAGAAGTACAGTGTCTAGGCATCTGAAAGTGGGTAAAAGGTGGAAAGGGGAGAAATGTCAACCTTTGGCAAAGGAAACTAAGGAATATTTCGGCGTTGGCATTGTCTAGCTTCCAACTATTCCTGGATAGTTATATCTTGTTCAATGGCTGCCGATGAACGTTCAAGTTCGATCCGGGTAGCAGTTGTTTTAAGAATAGTGTCAAAAAGGTTTAAGGCGATGCATGTTTGATTCGATAATCCAGGTTCGATATTAGGCTGTGTTGGTACATGGACAGTCATGGAGGAACAGTAAAATAACAAAAATTTCAGGGAGAAATTAAGTGCTATCTCAATTTGGTCGTATAAAAGAGAATTTATAATTTCGAAAAGAAACGGAGTGCAAATCAAAGGCTCTTTCCCGTAACTGAGTTATATCTTAATAAAAGGTATGAGGTAGGAGAAAAACATTTAGCTGTCTATGGTGCAAGGATCCTATTAAGGGGGAATATCACGTATAAACAGAAGAGGAAAACTGTAAGAAAATAACTGATGTGGCAGAGAATATGTGTAGAATTCTGAAAATGTAGACTGGTCTTACACTCGCTGATAGCTGGTATAGAGGAAAAACAGTAAACAATTATAGAAAACTAAAATTCATTCGCTATAGTAACGGTCGTACTAAATTATAATGAAGCATTCATCAGTTAAGAATATGAAATGAAATGAAATATGAGATACGAGAAAACAAACTCATAACATAGTCTCGACGGAATTGAGAATCTTCAGATTTGCTTTGTATTGACTCTCAAATTTGTAAAAACTCTGTTACAATCGACACAAAAAGGTCCAGCCCTTTTTATTTCTTTCTGTGGTATATTTATACAATTTTATAAATAAGATAGAATCTCAATAGTCAAAAAATTTTGGTTATGACAGGGAGGAGAGAAATCGCTCCATTTCTTCTTCTCTGTCTTCACTTGGTGCCATACGTTTGTCCTCGCACGGGCTCGGTACAGGCAACACATCTTTCAACCAGCTGAGATATTAGCCGCGATGGTTCTGCTTGACAGCCGGCTTCAAAGAAGTATCATTCTCGGGTTAACTGTTGCAGACTGTCTTCCATCTATCCATCTATGATGTCGATGGTGCATAATTGCGCGTTGGGTCTAATCATGCATTTTTCTATTTGGACTATATCCACCATAGTCAACTGGGAAATATCGGTCGAATCTCTTTCCTCTTTTTCCTTTAGATCAAGCGAGATTTTTGCCACATTCATCTGCAC
>SNQJ01S0034373.1:52144-65384 GCA_010110895.2 Picea sitchensis | reverse complement strand
GTTATGGGAGGCTTCGGAGTCTAACATGCAATTATGTAGCAATTGATCATACACATTCAGAGTGATATAAAAGGGAGCAATGGTGTCCTTGGCCCCTTCAAAATGGGGACCAAAAGTGATTTTAGGTTTGTCATCTTCCAGGTTTAAAACATCAGACTGGATTTCTAGCTTAGAGACACCCATCGCTTTGGTAATTTGCTTCCGATAAACAGGGTTTTTTGCTAATTCTACCAAAGGGATTGGTATCTTAATTTTATTTATCTCATTTTCAAAACTGAAAGCTCTGCTCACCTTGTCTGTTTCTTTGGTTAAGACTTACGAATCCTTCCTTTCCGATTTATTTGTCTGGATGGATTTATCACTCATGGTCCTGGTTGAAGACGTAATTTTATTTACTGGTTCGGTTCCTTGTGCTTGGGTTTCATCTTTTTTCACTTCGGACTCTTGTGTTCTTACTACTTTAGTTTTGTTGTTGGGTAATAAGGTTTCTTCTAGAGTAGGCTCATAAGTTTGTCCTCTTTGGAGTATTTTCTTGGGTTGAGCAATTGAGATGGGCTTACTCTTAGATCTTAAGTTGTACTTCGGTTGAAACTCAGCCATTATCATCTCAGTTTCTGGTTGAGATTCACAGAGATCAGTGTGATCACCTTCTTCACCCTTATTCGACGGTCGTGGCATGTTTAGAGATTTTTCATAGTCTTCACGAGTCAGATATGGTTGAGTGCAGTCATCACCGAAGTTCGTGACTTCATTATCTGAATCTTCGAAGTCTTGAAAATCGTTCGCTCCTATAAAATTTTCATTCTTTAAGGGAGCTTGTATTTTTTTATCTTCATTTTTTATTCGTCTTTGTTGGTTTGGGGGGTTGGGGTTCCTCTTGAAATCCTTTTTGGGGAAAGAGTTAGCTTTGGCCTGTTCGAGCTCCAGTCTGGATATTTTATTCGACATTTCTTTAATTACTCTGGCCATATCGTCTACCCTATCATCTGCGGATCTATTAGACCCTCACGGACCTGCTTGTTCCCTAAAATGTTTGGTCTCTCAGTTTCCAGTTTCTAATTTAGATTTAAGCTTACCCGAAGCCATCATATTAGACTCTATTTCTACCGCATCGTCCTGCATTCGGTTTAGGGTGGCTCCCCTTATTTCTCGCAAAAGGAGTGAAAAATCCGGTTTGAAAGCTCCGGCGAAAGTTACTTTGGCTGTAGGTTGGGACGGTTTAACCTTGGTTTGGATTTTATTATACAGTTTTTTGAATCTCTGAATAAATTCCATGACTSTTTCTGAGTTCTTTTTCCTTAAAGACCCAAATTCGGTTAAATAATATAGATGGTCTTTTCTCTCGCCCCATTGTCTGAGGAAAGCATCTTCCAAAGCGTCATAAGACAAGATAGAAGCTGCAGGTAGGCTCTGAAACCAACTTCGGACCTGGCCTTCGAAGGTTTGGACAATAAGTCTCGAATATATGTCCTCATGTTCAATACCTAGAATATCTGCAAATTGATCGAAGAAATTAATATGTTCGGCCGTGGTCAGATCCCCTTCCCTGGTGAATTTTGCTAAATTTTTTATGTAATTTTCGGGAAGGTCGTGTAGAGGGACGGGCAATACTAAGGGAGCATATCTGGCTGCAACTTTCGCAAAAACTCTGGGAGTGGGAGAAGGCCCTTGGCCTCCATCTCCTCCTAGAGGGGCTCCTCCTCCACCTCCTCCTCCGGCGGCTTCCATCGTTATTTGTGGAAAGTTATAAAGGGGGTTTTGGAAAATTAAAAGTGACTCTTTGTTTTCTTCGCGAAGAGGAAAATTCGAAGAGGAAAGATAAGGAACGTGAGGACTCGGTTCCTCGGATTTGCAAGAGGAGAAATCAGGAGAAACGACAGGTGTGGAAACCGAGTGTGTAACACACTCTTCAGAATTTGGTGAAGTCGGGAAATTCAACTGAAGGAAAGATGGTATGTCAAAAGCCGACAAAATTTCAAGAGGGCCCTTTCCTTTGTGTACTAATGGGACTGTCGGATGAAACTCACTCCTAACTTCAGAGCAGTTTGGCGTTGAAAATTTAGTATCAAAGAGAGGACTGAGTGAAGTGGAGGGTTCGGAAGAACTCTTAGTCTTCAGTGGTGGGGTTTTAAGTTTGTAAACTGCAGTGGTTGGCTTAAGAGAGCCTCTCGCCTTTAGAATCTTTTCGGGATCGGTAACGGGCGTAATCTTCTTACCATCCGGGTTTTGTCTGGTATTCCTTCGACCGGATGCCAGTTTATTATTTGTGGAGTCGCCAAGTGAAAGATTAGAAATCCTTAAAAGGTGTGTACTCTTTGTTCACTATCAAAGGCTAACACTTTCAACGAAAAACAAATGTCGTTTTCCCAGGGAAAAAGATTTATTAACTTCGATCCCCGGCAACGGCGCCAGAAAGATGTTGTTCCAGAGTCTGTACTTAAGGCTTAGAAGTACAATGTCTAGGCATCCGAAAGTGGGTAAAAGGTGGAAAGGGGAGAAACGTCAACCTTCGAAAAAAGAAACTAAGGAAGATTTCGGCGTTGGCGTTGTCTAGCTTCCAACTGTTCTTGGATAGTTATATCTTGTTCAATGGTTTCCCATGAACGTTCAAGTTCGACCCGGGTAGCAGCTGTTTTAAGAATAGTGTCGAAAAGGTTTAAGGCAATGTGTGTTTGATTCGATAATCCAGGTTCGATATTAGGCTGTGTTGGTACAGGGACAGTCATGGAGGAACAATAAAATAACAAAAACTTCAGGGAGAAATTAAGTGTTGTCTCAATTTGGTCGTATAAAAGAGAATTTATAATTTCGAAAAGAAACGGAGTGCAAATCAAAGGCTCTTTCTGTAACTGAGTTATATCTTAATAAAAGGTATGAGGTGGGAGAAAAACATTTAGCTGTCTATGGTGCAAGGCTCCTATTAAGGGGGAATCTCACGTATAAACAGAAGAGGAAAACTGTAAGAAAATAACCGATGTGGAAGAGAATATGTATAGAATTTTGAAAATGTAGACTGGTCTTACACCCGCTGATAGCTGGTACAGAGGAAAAACAATAAACAATTACAGAAAACCAAAATTCATTCGCTATAGTAGTGGTCGTACTAAATTATAACGAAGCATTCATCAGTTAAGAATATGAAATGAAATGAAATATGAGATATGAGAAAACAAACTCATAACACAGTCTTGATAGAATTGAGAATCTTCAGATTTGCTTTGTATTAACTCTCAAATTTGTAAAAACTCTGTTACAATCGACAAAAAAAGGTCCAACCCTATTTATTTCTTTCTGTGGTATATTTATACAATTTTATAAATAAGATAGAATCTCAATAGTCACAAAATTTCGGTTATGACAGGGAGGAGAGCAATCGCTCCATTTCTTCTTCTCTGTCTTCACTTGGTGCCAGACGTTTGTCCTCGCGCGGGCTCGGTACAGGCGACACATATTTCAACCAGATGACATATTAGCCACGATGGTTATGCTTGATAGTTGGCTTCAAAGAAGTAACATTCTCGGGCTAACTATTTCATCCTGTCTTCCATCTGTCCATCTATGATGTCGATGGCACATAATTGCACGCTGGGTCTAATCATGCATTTGTCTATTTGGACTATATCCACCATAGTCATCTGGGAAATATCGGTCGTATCTCTTTCCTCTTTTTCCTTTAGATCAAGCGAGATTTTTTCCACATTCATCTGCACCAACGTCTCGGCATTACCTCCACTGTCAATGCCTAGCAGATCACCATCTATATAACTGAAGGGCTCTTCTAAGGAATTGGTTATCTTTTTGGCTTGCTGCTTGCTTTCGGCGATGTTATGCTCCCATTCTTTTAATAGAATGTTCCCTCTGGTCTGCTCTGAAATGGTGAACCTGGGAGTACTTTTCGAAACCCTGTTGTTCGTGGCTATTACAACCTCTTGGAAGGTGACTCGATCTGCTCCGGCTTCCCTTTCTCTGGAAGATAATTTCTCTGAAACCTGGTTGACTAGAAAACAGTTGTCCCGGATCGCTTCTACCTTGGCGAGCAAATTTCGCTATGCTGCAGAGACTCTGCTCTGAATCTCGATCACTTGGGATTTGAACATCTCGATGTTTATCATTCTGTTCTCGACGATCTCCACCCTAGCCTATAGCTATTTGATCAAATCCCTTTGCTGGCTCGCTTGCGTCTAACCATCCCAGACCACCAGCTATACTTTCTCGAGCTTAGTTTTGAGCATCTCTATCTTGTTTTTATTGGCTAACCTGGCCTGCTCTATTCCTACACTCGCCTGGTCTTTAGCAGTCTTTGTTGTTGTGGCTAGTCTGGCTTCAAGGGTCCTAATGAGGCGATTTTTTCTTTTAAGTTGTTTTTTTATGATCCCGACTGAAAATTGATTTGCCGAGGCATATCCTCCTAGTGTCCTTGCCATTTCAGTGGCGAATTGCTCATTCTTCTTGTCCTTTCCATCAGTTATAACTTTATATTTCTTGGAAGTAGACTCTCCTTTCTAATAGAATTCCCTTTTTACTATTGTCTTTCTCTTCTTATCGAAGAAAAACTCATTCGGAGGGAGTTCTTCTACCCTTATGGGCCTCAACTCTTCATTGATTATCCATCCTGCATTGATATTTCCCTGCGTCGACTACAAGGGGGTAACTGATGTGATATGTTCTCCGATCTGCTTCGCTAATTTTCCCAGAGTAACGATCAGACTCTTCTTCTTCGACGGGTCTGGAGTCTTTATCTCTACTTCCAGACCCTGCTTCTTCGGCGGGTCTGGAGTCTTTATCTCTGCTTCCAGACTCTTCATTTTCTCCCCCTCGTCCTGGTGTTTTCCTTGATTGGGAGTCGCATCTTTAGAGCCTTCGGCATATTTATGTTTCACCTCCGACGTACTCGGACCCTCACCTCACAACACTGCGGGAAGACAACTACGTTGATGTTCCTAGAATTTCAGAACATCGGCTCTTTCCTTGGGTGCCAAGGTTTGTATCTGAGCTAGAATCTCAGCATAGGACCTTGTATTCGATGGAGACCAAATTTAGGTCTTCCAGGGTTGCGGCCTCGACTTTGGCATGCTTGAAATATAATAAAGAATAAGAATTCAAATGAACAGGAAAAGGTGGCCATACCTTCTTCGAATATCCCTTAAGCTCTTTGCTTATACCACCGACTATTGTCTGCCTGACAACCTCGTGACAAGCCAGCTTGTCGGGAATGAACAATGGAAGTGCATGCGGGGGAACAAAAGCCCCGAAAACTATGAGGTATGAAAGTTCTGCTTCCACATACCAGTCTTCTATGCTTCTCATATTCGTTACTATGTTGTCCGAGATCCGGGGTGGAGGGTGACAAAAAATGGTGACATGCAGGGGCACCATCACCCAGTTAAAGATTTCATACACAAAATTTTCCGATTTGTTTTCCCATAATTTTGCATGATATACATGTATGGGTTCATCTTCATCCAGAGTCCAACTCCATCTCATTAATGGAAATGCTTTCATAGAACAAATTGTGTCCATAATGTATGCAGACATGAAGAATGAAGACACCTTCCCATTCTCTTTCTGCGCCCGATACTCTGTGACCTGGCTGGTCAAGATATTGGAAAGCATCTTTGCCCAGTCAAAGGAACTGCCTTCGACGACCTGAAACATTAGAGGCACCCATGGAAGGAAAAAATGTGAGGTGTCCTCTTTCCCGTATAACCTGCATGTCATCATGGCTACATATTTATACTGCGGTTCTAAAGAAGCGATTGAATATATGCCGTGGGTATCAGCTCTGAACTTCACGGTGTTTGAAACCCAATCCTTTATTAAACTGGACATGGTTTTATCATACTGTACGCATTCCTTCTGCTTAAATTTGTTCAAGAATTCAGCACCATATGTGTGGTCGAACGTCGTGGGCAGCTTATACATGGTTTGCAGATGTTCCGGCCTGAAAGTCCTGATGGTGACTTTCTTCTTGTTCATGATGGTTCTGGTCGGTATGTCTGAATGGTCCAATGCCCATCGGACCATGTCATAATATGGAAGCAACCGTGGCCTGGTTGTTACTCTGTGCATTTCAGATTGGATGACTATTTTGTATTTGGTGGTTATATCATCTTTTTCGTTGTCGCTGGAGTCGTCGGAATAGTCCACCAACTCTGCCTGTAGAACATCCAAAACGAACGACCAATTCGGGACCGAATCGATACTTCGAGGCGAAGTATTAGAGACATTGTCTGAGCCTTGTCCCAAAACCTCAACATTTTCCTTTGATTCTTTTCGCGGAGCCATGGATGGAGATTGCATTTTGGCTCTTCTGCGATAGAAATGCATATACATACAGAAGTCAACTGCTCAGAGATAATGTGCTTTGCATAATATGAAATGCATTTGTTATAATGAACCACAACCCTTATATATATTTGAAAACTCGATACCTTTTAGAACAAGCCTGTCAAATCACATTTGGAAATAAATTTTGCCATAAAAATCCGATCTTATATTTATCGATTTACCTTATTTCCTCATTAATGTCATAAATTTTAGCGGTTTAAAAGTCAGTTGGCGTATGGAAAGAATAAGGTTTCCTCATGAATCGTGCGAGCATCGAAATGCGGGATATGTCTTGATTTAGCTTAATTAATCTGGTTTTACCAACGTTAATCAATATTTCGGTACTCGTTATATCGGGGATTTTATTTTAACACTTTGAATTTTTAACCTTCGAGACTGCGAAGATCGATTTTGGTTAATAGAAAGGTAATCGTTATTTGGGGCTCGATTAATTTTATAATTATTATATTCGCCATATCGCGACTCGGAGCTTCGAAGATAAGTTTCTGGGAGATTTACATGCCGAGCTGCAAAACCGCAAGATCAAGATAACATGACTTAATTAAAATGGAAGATAATATTGGATTAAGTGATTAATTAATCACGTTATAATTGCATCGTGATTTCGCGAGTCGGGGTTTAGACGGTGTAACTTTCGAAAGGGACAACATCGAGTGGCGAAAGGCCGAGAGAATCTTTTACCACGGTTATCTTTTTCCTTTAACCTTGACATGGGTTATTCAAATAAAGACCTCGTGTCCTCGGCTATCGGGGCTATGAAAATAATTTTTTGGGTTTGGCAAACGCCGAGGCGCGAAACCCCGACGACGTTTAATCATGGGTTAGGCAAAACTTTACCCTCGTTACTGTCTTGAGTGAAAAATTAAAACGACTTCGTTGTTTCATGGCTTGGGATTTGTGAACTACATGACTTATAATATCCGACCTACGAGATCCCGAAGTAGAACAAAAGTGGAAACATTTTTACGAAAGGTAGGACTCGTTTTGAGAGTATAATAATCATCGCTACTCGTGTGATAAAGCTTCAGTGATCTCGATATCTCAGAGGGAAAATATGAAAACCATCTTTAGATTTCAAGCATTAAAAATAAAATCTGTGATGGGCTTAAACAAAACAAGGGAGGCTCCAACATAGCTAAAATTGCCCTTTTTCAACAATAGGGTTTACCCCCGATCAAAATTCCCAATCATAACTCTCACCATTTGAATAGGGAACCCATCTGGTTTCTAGCCCAACAACCATTTTTGGTTTTGAGTTTATCAGTTGCGACCCAATCCACTGATGAAGGTGTCCTAAGCTAAAGAATGAAATAGTTCACATAAAGTAGAGACAACAATATGAATAAATAACTACAAATATAGAATAGTCTAGCATTTAAACAACATTTATGGTTCTATACCCACAAATTTGGACAAACATTCTTTGAAGAACATAAATAAGAATGCAACCGTCATGCATAATATTATTAGACAATATGGAGTACATCCTTACACAACCCGAGTGATGAGAAAAACAAAAATGAATAGTCCACAATACGTCCAACACGAGAATGAAATCTCTTCTGAAAGTAGTTTTTCCAAATAGGATTCTCCTCATTAAATTTTTATGTAATAGTACATGAAATCTCCAAGGAGGGATTCTCAATTTTAGTTAACACCGTATTCCCAAAATAGTTAATAAAATGTACAATGCTTGAAGAGCCAAAAATCCCTTTTCTTGGATACAATCCTCGTATTTATTTAAGTTCAATGTGACTCTTGGCCTTCCGCCTTCCTTTATGACCTTTCATTTACAAACTTTTGTCCTTGTTATCGCATGGATTGTAGTTTGGGAAAATCCCAACCCAAACCACAAAGGTGTGACAACTATGGGAGTATTTACCCACTGTCACCTTAGATAAACACTCCCCTCACTTTAGTGATGATAAAATCACCACAAGGGGGGAATCCCAGGTGACCCTAGGGGGATTGCGATGGAAAGTGAAAAGAGATGAATAATTCCCCTATAGGTCAAGGTCAAGAGAGGAAAGAGGCTTAAGTAGGAATATTGTGATATGGTGATTGGTTGCCAAGATATTGTCCCTGCAAAACAATGTTATAACCTTCCCAAATCAAGACAATATATGATAGATAAATCCTCAAATCAAAGGGAAATCAACAAGAAACCTTGCTATACCAAATTTTAGCAGTATGGAAATATATATATCAGCAACAAATGAGTGTAATAGCTTCAAAATATACCATCAAAATCAAGTGCAAGATGCTAGAAACAAAGCTAACAATAAGTAGATGAATTTCCAATGATTAAAGCAATAATTTGATAGAAAATAGAGGGTTGTTATTTAGTGTTATCAAAAATATTTCTAACATCCTTATGGCTGTATCAAACTATTTCTACAACATCAATTTATAGCCACTAAAATCAGCAAACAATCCACCCAAACAAAAATCATTTAACCATTAGATTAATTATGACATCTTGCAAGTGAAATTTAGCGATAGAATAGTGAGTAAAGAGTAAGATAAATATGAGTTTTCTGCAGCCATATTGTCTGTAGCATAAATTTTATAAAAGAAATGAGATCACTTTTCTAATCAAGGCATCCTTAGGGCACAATGTAGCTTAAAGCACATAAACTTAAATTCCAAACTTAAACAAATTCAAACTCCTTGATATCACATTTACCAATGCATAATATTCAATCTCCAATTAAAGTAGATTAGTGCCTTATCTATTGGGTTATGGAGTCTCTTGTTTATGATCTATGGTTTGTTACTTCTCTAGGGGTGTAAGCCCTTTTACTACCTAGAGCAATCAAACCTTAGCAAGGTAAATCTACAAGGGTGTAAGCCATTTTACTCCTTGTAGCAACCTTTGTAAAATAACCTTTTTAAAGACAATAAATATGGATCTTGATGGAGGGTGTATTCCCTTATACTCCTCCAAGGGTTTAACAAAATTAACCTTAAAACCAAGAAGAAACAACACAATTTTAGAAATTCCTTACCTAGTTCAAGAGATAGCATGAAAAACCCTTATCAAGAATATTTCACCACAATTTCCAAGAAACAAACATCAAGAGGTGGCACTATCCTTCCTTCATCAATAGACAAGTAAAAGTATTAACAATACACCAAGAGAGAAATAGATATTATTTCTCAAGTATGGCGAAAATTTCAGCCAAGAGAGTATGTAATTCTCAAAACCATGATCCAAAAATGAGAGTGAAATGACTTTTATTTATACAAAGTTATCTAACCCTAATTTGTTCACTTTACAAGTCAACATAAAAATAGAAAGAGGGTCAACCCTCTAATTTGTCTTTAATTTTTCAAATAACAAAATAAAATAAAATTAAAAACCCTAAAGGGTGACGTCATGCCCTAAAAGGGTGGTGTTAGGCCTCCAAGAAAGAGGTTGAGCCTCTAGGTGAAAACCGTTGGGCCTCCAAAGGCCATGTGTCATGTCACCATGTGCTAGAGTGTCAAATCATCCATCTCCCTCCATAAAATCACATCACATCACCACCATAATCATCAAACCCCATCAAGAAAGGTGACTTCAAGGGCTAGAGTATGATGTCCTAGGTCTCCCAAGGCCAATATTTAGGTGCAAGGGGCCACAATGTCATGGTTACATGTTTTACAAATTCCTCCAAAGGCAATGTTCATCTTCCCAAGTGTGAAATCTGTGGGGGCGCATCATCCATCATGTGGGCTTCAAGCCCCTATGAATGTCCAAGTGACCTAGTTCCTCCATGGAAAAAATTTCACTTGGTAAGGTCTTGCAAATAAAAACATGTATGTCCTCCATGGGTCCTCAAGTCACATGTATGATTCCAAGTAAGCCATATTTAATAAAAGAACCACCCAAACATGTGCATCAAATCCCCCCTTTTCAAAATAAACAAATGTTCAAAGACCTTATACAACTTGCAAAATTTAAGTATGAGAGGGTTGTCATGGTGCTCTATTGGGTAGATCATTCCCTAAGTTAAGGAGTGTTTCCCAAGAAGACCCTCTTCGATTCATGTGAAAGATTATGAGGTGGATGGGGGTATGACTTTTGGACATGGGGTTTCTTGGTATACAAGGTCTCATATTGTCTCATTTATGGGTGCCTTTGTATAGGGTGTGTTGCATCCTCATTTGTAGTATGACATTTTTCCAAGCCCTTTATTTTCCATTAATTGATTATGGTCCGAAGCATTGAGTGCCATGTGCAATAGAAATTAAGGATAATTTTAATGCCACTTGAATCTAGGAACACACAGAGTTTCATGTGCAAGGAAAATAAAAGACACCACAAAATTCATTCCCTCAACAAGCGAGACATTTATTTAATTGTGTTTTTTATTTTATAGGTCCTTGATTTTTATAGAGAAGTGCTTCATCGATCTCATGACCTTAGGGTGAGTATATAGAGGATAATCTATGGATATTATCTTTTTCTAGCTACAACCCCTTTGGTCCTTTAGGTCCTTCTTCCCATGAAATGAGGTACAATCCCTTCTTGGGTCGATAAGTCTGAAAACAAAAAAGATAAGGATTCGTAGGGGAGTAAGTGTGAAATGTGGAAAATATGGATGGGAATAGTATGATGACCCTTCAAGGAGACCCCCTAGTAGAAACCCTTTTCCCAAGGGTGAACTAATTACTAGGAAAATATGTCAACCACCTAGGTGAAAAGAGGAAAAGGCATAATTTCCAGTAAGACATTTTCAAAATCGAGAAAGAAACCTTTGCAACATCTTCAAGTGCTTCAATTATTAAAATGACACTTACCAAAAGAATAAACTTGTTACCTCATGGATAAATTATTTTTGTCCTCTGTGGGCCAAGATGGTGTGGTAGATGTTGTTGTTGCCAGTAAATGATGATGTGTGGTAAGAGGAGGGGATTTGTCCACTCAACTGGCTCTTAGCACTCCATGTCTTCAACCTGTCGGCCTTGAGACATCATACCCTTATTTACCCCTAGAAATGGGGATTAACATTCCTTATCCATTTCGTAATGATGAGAGAACAAGGACAATATGAATGTTTATGATTTAATGTATAATATGTAGTTATAATTCAAATTTATCTGTTAGTGTTAGTGGGCCATCATATATTTTGGCCATAGTGCACTTCACCCACCATGGTGACTAGTCTGAACATGGGAACATGCTTCATTCTTAGAGTTTGATAGTTGATCATCATGGGTTTGGACTTCCTCTTCAGTCATTTGAGCTCGATTCCTTTCATTGCTTCCCACTGTTGCGACAATTGTTGTTGTTGTTGTTGCTCTGTCATCCTTGGTTGTCGATCGCATTGCGAGGATGATGAGTATAAACTCCCTTTGGAATTGGTACTTGGCACCATTCAACATGCAACATATGATATATCTCAGAGTAACCTCAAAATAAACTATTAAACCTAAGCATTCGAACCCATATAACCGAAACATTAATTAATTAAAATTTCATATAAGCATTCTTGAATTTGTTTCTTGGTTCCTTTGTTTGCGGTTGAGGTGTTGTTTCCCTAGGGGATGTAAACAAGGTGATATATATTCATATTGAAAAATTTAAGTAAATGGTTATGAATTTCTAAAATCATATAAAAAGGAAGTTTTATATATCAGAAAGACCTTTACAACGATATAAGGAATGTGCAAAACTGGCATCCGAGTCAAAATTTATGGAAAAAATCCGAAAGCAATTTTGGTAGGGTCCTATCCCTATTCCAGAGGAGTTCGTGGGAACTCATCGTCTATGTTGGGAGAAGTTTCCAACAACTTTCGGGGGAGTTTTCAAAAACTTCCAGAGAATTTTCCAACAACTTCCGGAGGAGTTTTCAACAAATTCTGGATAAGTTCATGGGAAATCCTCCTATGTGTCTAGAGAATTTTGTGGGAAATCCTCCTCTGTTTCTGAAGAATTTTTCAACAACTTTCAGAGGATTTTTCAAAAAGTTCCGGAGGAATTTTCAACAAGTTCCATATAATTTCATGGCAACTCCTTCGTGTTTAAAGAAGTTTCCAACAACTTCTGCGGGAGTTTTCAACAACTTCTAGAGGAGTTCATGGGAACTCCTCCTTTGTGTCTGGAGAAGTTTCCAACAACTTCTAGAGGAGTTTTCAACAAGTTTTAGAGGAGTTTTCAATAAGTTCCAGAGAAGTTCGTGGGAATTCCTTCTTTATGTTCGGAGAAGTTTCCAACAACTCCCGTAGGAGTTTTCAACAACTTCCATAGGAGTTCGCAGGAACTCTTCCTCTATGTTTGGAGAATTTTTCAAAAACTTCTAGAGGAGTTTCCAATAACTTCCGAAGGAGTTTTCAACAGTTTTCGGATAAGTTTCCAACAAGTTCCAGAGAATCTCTTGGGAAATCCTCCTCTGTGTCCGAAGAAGTTTCAAACAACTTTTAGAGAATCTAGTGGGAATTCCTCCTCTATGTCCGGAGAAGTTTTCAACAACTCCTCGTTTAAAGGAATACAAATATTTTTTTTTCTAAGTGTTCCTTTTGCCAACAAGCAATAAAATAAGATATTTTGGTATTCCATAGCATAAAAAACCATAATCCATTAAATTGGATTATATTACAACTCCAATTCCTTAACCAAAATTGATTTACAATGGGATGAAAAAGCACAAAGTATACTAAAATCTACCCTTTTTGTTTCTAGGGAGGTGATAGCCCCATATGCTCCCCTAATTGGGGAGATATTGTATATTTTAACCTTGTACAATTAATTTATGTAAATGGAATCTTTATAAAACATAAAATATACAATGACACACACACACACATTACACAAATATTTTTAACTTGAAAACCCAAACAGAGAAAACCATCAACCTATTTAGAGATGCACCTCTAATCATTTATTCATCTATATCGTCTTCATTGT
>SNQJ01S0034373.1:36951-51872 GCA_010110895.2 Picea sitchensis | reverse complement strand
CCCAATGTAACACAAGCACTATGTTTTTTCATGTAAAGAATATAACACATACCCAACATTCTCTCACTTGTTGTTTTCTTTACATACAACAGGTTACATGATTACATAGTAAATAATCCAAGGAAGTAATGCCCATTGTTTCTCTACACTAGGAAAAATTCTCGGTGTTCACAGAATTTGTCATTGAATCTACACCATTTTTTTAAGTTTCCACCTTCATTAGCAACACCTTCTTGTATTCAACCATGTCTCTCATAAAGTGATATTAAACATCAATATTCTTTGTCTTTGAATGATAAAACATGCTCTTCACTAGGAAGATTGCAATCTTACTATCATAATCCATCCTTACATATTTTTTTACAAGCCCAATACATGAACATAATCTTTGTAACAATATTGCTTCCTTTCTTGTATGAGTGGATGCCATGTATTCAAATTCTGTAGTTGAGAGTGCTACTACAGACTGTCTTTTGATCATCCAACTGATTTCTCCTCCAAACGGGTTAAACACATACCCACTTGTAGATATTCTATGATCCAGATATCCATCTTAGTCTGCATCAACAAATCCATGTATTTCCAACACTCTATCCAATCCTGGTCTTCCTTGGTAGCACAATCCATAACTAGTAGTGCCACGCAAATACCTGAAAACCCTCTTGTTGATTGAACATTTAATCACCTCAATTTCCTACTATTTGGAATAATAAAAAAAAATCAATATCATAAGAAACAAATTTTAAACGATTATAATCTCAATGTGTAGCCCTCAGTCTCAACTTTGTCACACATTTTTTGGATTCAAAATTTGAGTTTGTATGCTCAAGATATTCAGGTTTTTGTTTAATTCCCCAAAGAACACTTCTTCCATGCACAACAAAACTAATTTTTCTTGAAACTAAGAATTCTTGGAACCATGATCATCATCATGGAACCACACTTATGTTCTTGGAATTCTTGGAACCATGTCCAATTTCTTGAAACCACGTTCAATTCTTGGAACCACATAATTTTCTTGGAATTCTCTTATTTCCATATTTCTCTCATCTCACATATATCGTTACCTCTCATACCTAGTTTTATTTATTTATACACTTCCTTTCATATCCCTATCTCCATACTACCCTTTCACACTTAGAAAATATTTATATCTCCCTCACCTCTCTTCTCTTCTCCCTCACCCCTCTCATCTATACTTTGATTATTTTTGAAATTCTCTACTCTCCCAATTCCCCTCTTCTATTCTCCATACTTAGTTTATTTTTTTAAATTATATACACTCTCCTTCCTCTCCTCTCTTATTTTTCCACACTTCAATTTTTTTTTAAATTTTCCCTCCCCCTTATCCCTCCATCGCCTACCTTCGTCCGTCCACTTTTCCACACTTAGAATTTTTCTTAATTTCTCCCTCCTCCTTATCTCTCCATACTCCCTCACACACTCATGACACTTCACGACCCTCCTTATATCTCCACATGACATCCCACCCTTTCCTTTATCCATCCTCTTCCCTCTCTTATTCCTCCCTGCACTCTTGTTCCATCTCACACTCCTATACTTAAACTTTTCTTAATATTTATCCCAACCAATCATCTTATGACACATGGAATTATATGGAAACCTATATCATTATGAAAAATGGTGATGATGTGGATGTTGAATCACTGAAGATGTGGATACTGACTCATTTCTAACTGGGTATTGACTGGGCGCTTAGTGAATGCTAACTGGGCAATCAAAATTTTATTTAATTCATGAATTTTCTTAAGGGTCGAATCTCATAATATCCATAATCTATTTATGTTCCACATGAAAAGCATGTTAAACTTTTCAATATATACACTAAAATCTCAACACCACAAATTCATGTGGGATATGTATGAAAATAAAAGGCTAATTTTAAATGGAGGCAACGAATTTAAATGGAGGGCTAGGATTGACCCACGAAATTGATCAACGGTGGTTGAGTCTTCGACTTCTCGAGATGATACCTTGACCTCACGACCTATGTTTGAAACAAACTATACCTCATTGGAAAGATAATGCGATGAGAAATATGACAGAATAGATTTACAGAGGTGAAATTGGATTTAAATATCTCATAAATTAAAATAAAAATTAGCTATGTTTTCATGGTTAGTTGATAAATCTGCTTGGTACCTCGAATTTATGAGCTTATATATTGAGATATATAACTCCAAATTGCAATCAAGAGGACTCATTGAAAATTTGGGATGATGAATATTGCATATATAATGGTTTCCATGGATGAAGGGTCAAATAATGTTCCTACAAAAGTAAAAGATGGTCCACTTTCAGAAAAGGCAGGCAATTAAAAATTTTGAAAATAAAAGTTTATTAATTTTTTTTTATTAAATACAAAATGGGACCCACTTCAAGGAACAAATGTAAATGATACAAATTAATTAATGAGGATTCAATGAGGCATTGATTAAAGTGATTATCTCAAGAAGAAAAAAATATGGAAAATTCAAGAAGAGAACAAAAACTAACTACCTCAAGAAGTTAGAAGAGAATATTTTAAAAAGCAAGAGAAGTGATCCAGGTGGATATCATCATATTAGTGGCCACCCACCTATTCCATGGGCTCAAAAACAGTTTTCCATCTTGGCAGTTTTTCGGTTTCCAAATTTCCGGGGCCGTTTTGAGGCCCTAAACGACGTTTTTTGGGGATTTGGGTCCCAGGTGTCTACCAATGGCATTGACCTGGGCCAGATGAAAATCGTTCTTCTTGGTTATAAATTTCCAACGGTGTATCGAGCGCCCCAAATGGAGATTGTATGAAAACGTTATGACCTAGGGAAGTTGACGTATCAACGACCCCCATTGGGGCCCACAAACCTTTTGGATTTTCATCTTCCGGGGTTAGGGTTTTGGATTTTACTTATGTTAAAAAGGCCTTTGGATCC
Source organism: Picea sitchensis (assembly GCA_010110895.2). NCBI lineage: Eukaryota > Viridiplantae > Streptophyta > Pinopsida > Pinales > Pinaceae > Picea > Picea sitchensis. Next base: position 48,939 of record SNQJ01S0034373.1, on the reverse strand, counting down.
TCATGGTAACAATCATCTTCTAATGAATGTTGTCAGTGTTTCATGGAAACTTGCACAGAAGATCTAGCTAAAGCAAGTACAAACAAATCTTATCAAGAAAAGAAGAGAGATTCAATATGGAAGAATGAGAAAATATATTCACACTACTCCAATGAGTTGATGATTGATACATAGATCATGATCAATATGATACAATGAATAAGTGGAATACACTCATATATAGGGCAAATCATTCCATAATTAAGAAAATCAATCAAGCAATTAGCTTTCCTTAGGAATGCATGCATGCATAATAGTGATGGTAAAAATAGAAAGTCTAAATAGAACTAGTCAGTTAACTCCCACTGAACTAGTGTGTCGAAGATATAAATTTCTCCAACACACCCCTTGAACATCACTATGGAGTAAAAAATGAGTCCCGGCTACTAGGCCATTTTAGGAACTCATGTACAATGCAACTAATGAACACTGAATAAAAGTGAGGAAAGAGGGAAAACCACATGGGAACAAACCCCCCCCTCAAAAGATAATGTATCAAAAGAAGAAAATGACAATTGTTAGGCAATTGTGTTTTTCACTGCAAGATGATCCTTCAAAATCTGAAACTTCTGCTCATTGAAAGTCTTCGTGAAGATGTAGAAATATTTATGGATCTGATGAAGTCCATTGGAAACCTGTTGGGATGTGTACTTCTTGATCCTGTGGACCCATTTGCACCTGAAAATATTCCTTTCTAGTGGACGTGGAATCAGATTCCAAGTCTAGTTCTGTAGGAGTGAGTCATACTCCTTCTACATGGCTGCTTTCCATAATGGATTTCCCACAACCCTATTGTAGTTCTATGGATCAATAGATTGAACCATATAACAATGCATGGGCATCACATGTTTTGAAGCTGAAAATACATGAGAAGGCTCCTCATGCTGAGATCGAGTCCTCCTCAAATCCAATGGATTCCCTTCAAGGTTTCCTGCTGCCTGAAGTGTGGTATGTGCCTTCTTGGGCATCTGTTGAAGCTTCGAAACTGGCTTCTTATTTGGATGTACTACCTGCTTATTTCCATGTACATAATTTGAGTGTATGGAATCATCTCTGATGTCTAAAACTGATGGAAGAACAAGAGTATATGAATGTTGCACTAGAGGTGCATGCAAAGTACTCTTGTTATGTGTAAGTAGAATAGATGAGTCATCATCAAAAAAATTAGTGAATTTATACAACCTTGACTTGTGATCCACCTCACTAGTTGCAATGATGGAATTGTCATGCATGCCAATTATTGAAACTGAATCTGATGTAAATTCAACCGTTTTACCTTTTCGAGTGATTTGATAAACTGAGAGAAGATTCATAGAAAGCTTTGGAACATGTAAAAAATTCTCAAAACTACCATTGTGGAGTTCCACTCTCCCTTCTCTTGCTACTTCTACTAGAGTATCACCCCCCATGATAATAGGGGGTCTTGAGCATGGAATCAAGGAAGAGAAAAATTCCTCTTTCACTCCCATATGATGGGTTGCACCAGAATATATAATCCATGAATCAAATGAGGAATTAATTGCAACAAGAGCATGACGATTACCTTTCTTAGGAGCAAGATCTTCTTGTTTCTTCTTCTTGACTCCCTCTGGAATGAAGTTTCCAAGGTTGTTCTGTTGAAGTGCTTGTGCCATAAGATCGATATGTTTCTTCATGAATGTGGATTCTTCATGATTCAGTTTATTGCAGTAAGTGCACTGTTTTCCCTTCTTCTTCTTCTTGGAATCTGAAGAGTCTTTGGAACCTGAAGAATCATTAAAGGATTTGGAATATCCCTCCTTCCTATTATGTTTGAATGACCCTTTTCCATCCTGCATGGTGAGTGCATGTGCTTTGGGATCTTTCATGAGGCCCATGTGTATGAGTTTTGTTTTCTCTTGTGTAAGAGACTCAATGAACTGAGCCAACGTAGGCATTTTCCAATTTGTTCCAAAAAGACATCTGCCAGAATGGAAATTGGAGACATATACAGTGTATTCTGGTCCTAGCTTGGCCAAGATTGTTAGAATAAGTTCTTTCTCTTATGTAGACTTATAAATACCACATTCACCCAAGCTTAATAGCAAAGATTTAAATTTAGTAAAAAAATCTTGTATATTATCAAAAAATTTAGGGTCTAAGGTATTCAACTCTACCTCAAGCATATGACCTCACATCTCATCCTGCTTTCCAAAGAGTCCTTCCAAGGTGGTCTAGATATCGTTTGGAGTATTGCATGCAACAACATGAAACCATAAATCAATGGATATTAATTCAAGAAGTAGTCTTGTGCCCTCATCCTTACGGTTTTGTCATCTCATCTTCTCAATCGTTGATGTAGGTTTTGTTTCTGTCGCCATCATCAAATTATACAGTCCTTTTCTTTTGAGTTGGAATGTCGCCTTGGGATTTTAATCAAAATAATTGTATGGTGTGAGGATTACCACCAAGTTTTACTGTATAATATTTGTCATATCCATATCTCCCACTATTTCTAAGAACCCCTAAAAAATTACTCTCAATCTGCAAGTGAAAAATTAAGAAATTAAGAATTCATATCAGTTTCAGGAGATGATATTGCGACTTACTTGCTGAGAAAACGGTGAGGAATCTGGCCAAACGGTTGAAAACCCACTTCCAAAATGGGCCGATTTACTTTTTATTCAAGTCGTTTCCTCCAAAACGTAATATTTTGAGAGCAATGAATGTGGAAAGGTACAACCACAAATTCATATCAGTTTCAGGAGGCTATTTTGCGGCTCACTTTCTGAGAAAACGGTGAAGAATCTCGGCAAATGGTTGAAAACCCAATTCCAAAATGGGACGATTTACTTTTCTCTTGAGTCGTTTTCTCCAAAACGTAATATTTTGGGAGGAATAATTTCTTAAAGTTACGACCATGGATTTAGCTCGTCGAAACCCCGATTTTCCATATTCTTTGGTTTGTCTGGCTTGCTCTAAGCAAAATAGCTCTAATACCATGTCATTGTTTCATGGAAACCTACACAAGAGATATAGATAAACAAAGTACAAACAAATCTTATCAAGAAAATAAGAGAGATTCAATATGGAAGACTGAGAAAATATATTCACACTACTCCAATGCGATGATGATTGATACATGATCATGATCAATATGATAGAATGAATGAGTGGAATAAACTCATATATAGGGAAAATCATTCCCTAATTAAGAAAAACAATCAAACAATTAGCTTTCCTTAGGAATGCATGCATGCATAATAGTGATGGTAAAAATAGAAAGTCTAAATAGAACTAGTCAGTTAACTCCCACTGAACTAGTGTGTTGAAAATATAAATTTCTCCAACAAATGTGAGTAGCTATCACATCTCTTCTTAGAGATAAGCTTCCACCATTCTAGTGAGTCTTTCACTCTGTAATTTTACAATCTTTGTACATTTTCTCCCATTAATAGAAATTGTGTATTACTATATCTATGTATTTATGCTTGCATATCTAATACATTTATGTTATATTATTGGATATCCGAGATATCTCTGTATATTTATTTGTTATATCTCTGCTAAAATTTCGTGCCGAAAATAATCCGGATCAAGAAGACTCCATCAAAGGGTTAGAAATATAATCAAAATATAAGAATAGAAGGGTCAAGACATCAACATGTAGGAAATATTCCTATCAATAAACAAAGATCTCTATCTTCTCCATTATTTTCTCAAGGCCTTGTGCTCGTATTTATGAATTGAGCATAAGGTTGAGTCTTGAGTGTTTTTTCTTGTATTATTCAAAGACTTATTCTCTATAATATCATGGAGTATTTACAACCATATATGTAACTATTAGATGTAAGCTAGGATTTTCTATTAGATTCATTGAAATTAGTCCTTGTGTTTTACAAGATTTATTTCTGAAGATTTAGTCAAATGGTTTGCTGAGATGTTTTTGTATTGTTGAATATATTTATAAAACTCCAAAGATAATTTATTTTGAACATAGATTTTGCAAGATACCAAATATTTAAAATATGCAGAACAGAAATAAAATGCTAGAAATGGCAGAATAACAGTAAAATATCCAGCATAATCTTCACAATACACAGAAATGATATGCGAATAGCAATAGAAAAGCACTTTGATTCAGAAAGCAATGTTCACAGGCCTCTTCAAGGGGGCAACCTCCAGTCGAGCAAGGTCAGTGACACTCTGTTACAATAATCTCAAGCTAGGGTTTCATGCACCCTAGACTCTTATTTATACTAAATGTAATACATTGAAGAAACATCCCAGGAGAGGAATCCTTCTAGAAATTTGAAGCTTCTAATGGAATCTTCTTATCATATTCTATTTATTGCAAGGCCTTATTAATGTGACCTTTATTACATCGGATACATTGATCTACCTATGCGGGTTAGGAGACCTTAACATGCTCCCAGCCCCTTAAAAACAACCTTGTCCTCAAGGCTTTAGATGTGAAGCTAGCTAGGTGTATTTGGTTCCCAAGTGGCATCTATTTGAGTCATATCTTTCCACTTTATTACTAGCACTTCCTTGATGGTTCTCACATGTGACGGCAACTCCATTGGTCCAAAACTGCTTCAGTTTGTAGCCAAATGGATCCTTCTTATTCTTCTGGAAGGTTGGTTTGAATTTGGCACTGGTTCCAATCACCTTCTTCAAGCATCAGAAACTTATGAAAAAGCCAGGGATGTAGCTTATTTATTTGGGTAGAGCTAAGCGATATCGCGACTTGTCCCTGCGCTTGAGAACTATGTAAAAGACCATAAAATTTGGGTGCTAGCTTTGACACTTTGCTCAACCTTGAGGGAAGTTAGCTTATATGGTTTACTGATCCACGAACACACGATCCCCTTCTACAAATTGACATTAGAGCGTGCCAGTCACTTCTTTGCTTCATTCTTTTTTGGGCCATGACCAAGTTCTCTCTTTAAGAGTACGAAGGATACCTGCTCGGACTGTAAGTGTTTGATCAAATGCCTGGACCTTCGAGGAATTACCCGGTAAGTATAGAGAAGCCCGTGATTGCTTCTATCCGTATGCTACTTCAAAAGGAGTCATGCAGTGGGCTATATGGTATGTAGTGTTGTACCACCACGATGTGAGGGGTAACCATTAGAGCCCAGGTATTTGTTTTTGAGGAGGCAAAGCACCTCAGGATATGTTTCCAAACACTTGTTGATGACTTGCATTTGACCAGCCCTATTTGGGATGATAAAAGGTAGAGATGCAATTGTGTGCCTTGTAGCTTAAGCAGTTCTTGCAAAAATTGCTTGTGAAAGTGGGGTCTCGTCCGAGCAAATGGGAGTTTGGCATGCCATGAAGCTTGAGATCTGATCCATGAAAATTTGAACCCCCGTGGATACTATAAATGGGTGTTGAAGAGAAAAGGTGAGCATACTTTGGAAGGCTGATCCACCACCATTATCAGGATTTTATTCCCCAGGTTTGGGTAAAGCACAATAAAGTCCATGGGAATATCCTTCCAAATGGCGGGGAATCGAGGCCGGTTGGAGTGTGTCTGGAGTTTTGACTGTTTCTCCATTGTTGCGTCGACATACCTCACATTCAACCTGAACTCCACAGGATTTCCTGTTTCATACCCTCCCAGGAAAAAGTCGTTTAACTCGGTCATATGTTTTGGTGAACCACAGGGGTACCCAGCTATGGGTGTAGCATGAAACAAGTGGATTTGAAGTTGGATTGTTGCTTAAATACAAAGCGACCTTTGTGTCAGCTCATCCACGAAGCCAAAGAGTACCCGAGGGGAGCCTGGCATGTATTCTAGGTTCTTTGGATGGAATCGCGAACTTTTGGGGTCTTACCAACCATTCGGTGCCGCGACTTGCGATAATCGGGTACAATGAAAGAGAAAAATGGATCCTTCATCTTCCTTTTTCTGAATGATTCATCCATGCGACATTTTCTTTCCTTCTTGTCCAGATGATCTCATAATCATATCCAAAGATCTTGAGTGACCCATTTTGTTTCTCACGGAATCGTTGTTCAATTGCAGAGGTTTTGATGGTCCATCTTAATTTGGAATCGTTTCCCCAAGAGATAAGGCCATAGTTCCAACGACATGAAGAATGCAACATTTCTTTTTTTTTTTTTTTCATAAATGGGTTTGCCAATATTCTTTAGACGGAGTTGTTTTCTAGTGAAGGCCAAGGTCGACCCTCTTGCATGGAGGCAGTAGCTAATTCCCCTTTCCGAGGTTAGCCATGATTCAACACAAATGTCTTTGTGAAAGTGGAAGGAAGGGCTAGAACCAGTGTGGTGCACATGAGTGATCTTCAAGTTTGAAAAGCTTGAAATTTGTTGGGGTCCAAATTAGAAATGCGCTTTTTAAGGAGAGTCGTGAGAGCTGATGCAATCTTTCCATAGTTCTTGACAAACTTGCGATAATACCACAGCGAGGCCCAAAATCCACATAAGCTTTTGAGGAGTCTTAGGGTCATGACCAATCTTGCATAACTTCAATATTTTTTTAGGGTCCCTGCAGCCTTAATGTTCCACTGGATGACGCAAGTATTCTACTTCGGGTGCACGAAAAGCACATTTGGACTATTTAGGAAAAGTTGGTGCTGCTCGGTAGGCTGAGAACTTGATCTCAATGAGTGAGATGGTTTGTCCATGTCTTTCTATATATAGGGATGTCATCAAAGAAACTAAGACAAAAAGACGGAGAAAAAGACGGAAGACATGGTTCCTTGAGGGCTCCTAAAGGTGGAAGTTAGACAAGAGCGAAGGGAATGACTAAAAATTCATAGTGGTCCTCATGAGTTCGAAAGGTCGTTTTGGGAATGTTGGACTCTTTCATGCATTATGCAGGTGATGCTTAGAGTGAGGATAAGTTTGGTGGTGAAGAATTGGAGCTGCACTCGGTTCACGGAGGTCATCAATGGCAAGAATGGGAAATTTATCTTTCATGGGTGAGTTTATTGAAACCACGAAAATTAGGGACACATTCATAAGGAATACCTTTATTTAGTACCATGATGGCTGGAAAGTGGAGGCTTATTACTAGGATGGATGGCTCAGAGCCGATGGGAGTTCACTGGACCATTTTTTCAATTTCATTCTTTATTGCAAGGGGTGAAGCGATATGGGCCATTATGTTGGGAAGGCTTCACAGGACAAGGGGAATGGAATGATCATGGACCTGCGCAGGAAGGGGGGGGAGTCCTTGGGAGTGGAGAATGTTTGATGTTTGGAGAAGGAGGCTTGGAGGTCTTGGGGCAGGTGGGATCTCTGTGGCTTGTATGGCGTGGAGTTGGGCTATGACACTCAGGGCTGACCTTTTTTGGGAAATTTTTCCATGCGATTAGAAATTGATTTCGAGGGAGGGAACCCACTGATGATGCCTTGAAATTTATGTTTGTGGCCTCCTTGGTCAAGTGGCATGGTTAGGATGCAGAAATTCCATGAAGATGGGACTGGGATTCTGAGCCATTCAACATAACCTAATGTCATAACCTCCATGTCGATAGAAAACATATAGGATTTGAGATGGTAGTCACCTATTTGGAGGCACACATTTTTCTGACACCCTCCACATTCATAGAGCCACCATTGGCAATCATGATTTGGAAATTATTGGCTGACATGGATATAGCAATGGGTTTTTTTTTTTTTTTTTTATCTTTGTGGTGATGAATAAAATTATGGAGTCTCTTGCCACTACTCGATAAGATGATGACAACACGATTTTGATGTAACTTGATTAGCTTGAGAGTCCGGGAAGAGAAGTCATTGAAAGGCATTGAGGGAAATGATGGGTTCACCTCTTAGCAGGGGAGGGTCGAGAGGAGGGCTTATGTGAAATTTTGGTATTTCGGGCACTTAGGGGTTTTCAACATCTTCTTCCTAAATATCTTGAGAGATGGCCATAAAGAACTTTTGTTCCTTAAATTTGTGGCACAGGAAGTATTTTCATCACAATTATAATAGGAGCCTTTGAGTTGGCGTTCATCCATTTCGATACAGGTCAGCTGGATCTTTAATTGGGTTGAGGGAGTAGTGGGGTTTACTACTTGGTTTGGTAAAGGAAGGCCTACGGTTTTGGGAGGAAACAATTTGTTGTACTTCTTTATCTTTTTGGTATCCTCCACCCAACATTCAAGCCGAACCATGAGGACATTAGGCACAGAATCTCCTCCTTAGGCTGTGATAAAAACTCTTAGAAAGAATCAGTCCCATGCCCTCTGTTCGAAAATCCAGGGCGCTCAAATCTGACTGTAAGTCTTCCCATTGTGCGTTGCTTCAATTTTGTCAAACAGCCCAAATGGTTGGTGTCGATGTCAAATCATTCATAAAATCTTGTAGCAAATCAGGTCCAAGCAATATAAACTTGGTATAAATTTTTACACGATTTCCACCATTTCCAACATTCAAAATCCAAATATAATATCCCCACTTTTAGTTTCCATAGGTCATCAGTAATGTCATGGAGAGAGAAATAATGTTCCATTTGTGTGACCCAACCAATGGGGTCAGATCCATCAAATTTGGTTACATCCACTACAGAAGCCGTATGTCCCTTTGAAAGTGATGGGGTTAGAAGGAATGGGAAGAAGTTTCACCTTAGGTTTTACATATTGCCTAAAGGAAAGAGTCATGGGGTAGAGACTTGGGTTTGTTGTGGGGTGCTGCAAGAATAGTTCGACTGGGTGGTCGGTTCGTGTTGACTTAGCCGTTGGGGATAAAAGGCATTGTTACGGGTGCATTTATGGATGCATCACGGTAGGCAATAGTATCACTGAGTTTTTGCACTTCTTGGGTCTCAAGTAAACCAGATTGAGCGTGTTGAGCGCCGAGACTCTAGTTCTTGGTTACAGTTATGGGCCATGATGATGGGTGAAGGCGAAGGGGTGGTGAGGGTCAAAATTTTTGCGGAAATTAGGATGGATGAGAAGGTGATGATGATAAGGATGAAGGGATGAATCTAATGGGATGGGTCTCAAATAATGGGGGAAAAGAATGGGTGGTGAAGGGAATTGGAAGTGAGGTCGGTGCAGGAAAAATGATATGGATGAAAATGATAGGGAGATGGGATGAATCTAATGGAATATGTCTCAATAGTAGTTGAAAAAATTTCCAGGACTTTTTTTTTTTTTTTTTTTTTTTTTTTTTTTTCACATTTCTTTTTTTTTTTTTTTTTTTTTTTTTTTTTTTTTTTTTTAATTCCCCAAATTTTGAACCGAGGAGAATTAATTTATAGAAGGCTGGAACAGGATCACGAGTCGATAGATCTAAATGGGTTTGAATTCTGTTTATGTTGTTGTTTATGTTCCCTAAGGGTTAGGTATTCAAGGAGTCTACAGACAAGGGTTTGCCACGATGCTATAGCTCTACGATATAAGTGTGGGGTCCAACAACGATTATTGTTCGACCCAATATCTTAGGGCACTAACTAAGGAGATGAAGTAGTACCCTTATCCCGGTACTACCCAGAGCTACTGGAATGTAGAGGTATCTTCAGAAGTGTTGTTCTGGGGTGAAGCACTATATATATATAGCGGTCAGAATGAATGGGTTTATCTAAAAGGGGCTTCAGGAAATCTAGGCTGATGGGTACAGTGTTGTGATCTTTACTACTTTCGAAGGGGTATAGCAGGGGTTACAAAGGGTGTCAGGATGTCAGCAGAACCACTTGTATTTCCTGAGTGTATGAATCCATCAGTACAACGGGTTTATGTAAAATCAACTTGACAGGATCTTTGTGGCTTAAAGGCCAATGGAATCGTCTACCGAAAGAGTACCCACAATTTCACCAAAGGAAGAGTTCCTCATTACCCACTTGCAAGATACAGGATATATAAAATGTCTTGAAACCCGATAAAATGCTAGAAATGGCAGGAATAGCGATTAAAAATATCGACATAATCTTCACAATACCCATAAATGATATGTGAATGGTAGAAATCACTTTGATTGACTTAATGTTCAGACCTCTTCGAGGGGTAACCTCGGTCGAGCAGCTGTTACAATAATCTCCAATATAGGGGTTTCATACCCTCGACTCTTATTTATACTAAGTATGTCTATTAAAGAGAAACATCTGAAGGAAGATCCTTCTAGAAGCGGAAGCTTCTAATAAGTCTTCTTACATCCATATAAAGCTTCTATTAGGTCTTCTTACATCCACCTTATTCTATTTTATTGAAAGGTCTTATTAATATTGATCTTTATTACATCCGAATACATTGATCTACCTATGTGCGGGTTAGGACCTTAACAGATTTAATGATTTCTCAGATATTGGAATTTTCGAGTTCGCGATTTTTGGAGTTTTCATATCAAATTATTTTCAATATTAAATGTAGAACTCATTTAAATTCCTCTAAAATGATCAAAATCACTTCACCCTTTTTCTTGTGATAAGATATGGATGTATCCTCTATTTGCATGTGATTTAGAGGGTTGTATAAATGATATTAAGCATACATATATTCTGATATTGCATCATTCCTTCAATCATTTTATTGTTAAAATGTTATTTGTTGCACACAAAGAGAAAATATGGTTATCAATAACCATTCCATGTACAAATAAAAACAATAAAGATATGAGGTTTGTTGTCTAGCATTCTCTCCAGTCCAAGAGTATCAAGATTATATTTTAGTGAAAGAGGAGTACCAACTCTATAAAAACACAGGGGGATTCATATCCTCATGAGCTTGCTTTTTGGATTTTAACCAATCTAAACATCAACATTTTTGGAGACCATACTGGGGACTGATTTGTTTTCAATAAATACAATACTTTTTGGAATCAAATATTATTGGAAAACTAGATGTGGTGTAGTTGAATTTTTGAACAATTCTAGAGATTTATTCACGATGAATTGGGTTCTTGATTTTTTTTTTCAAAGAGTATTAAATGGCCTTGAAGACATATTGTTGAATTTTAAGTCACAAATCAGTTGTAATAAATTCCATATAATCATAGAACCATCCAAGATTTGGGATGATGATGTCTTTGGAAACTCCATCATCGAAACTCAAAATATTGAAGAAATATGCCCCGGTGACTTCAATGAAAATATTTCAAAGTTTCAAGAAGATCTATATGAAGACTCCTCCAAGGAATTTCTTTCATGCTATGAAGATATTTTTTCTTCTCCACTAGATCCAACAAGATTTGTTCAAGATAAGATAAAGAGATAAGGTATCCAAAGAAAGAAATGATGATATAGAAGTCCACTCAATTTGCAAGGAGAAGTTCATCCCTTTCCAGATATTTCCATGGATAAGTTTCCCATGTTCTTCAAGATTACTTCAATGAATACATAGAAACATTTGATTAAGTTTGACAATGCTTGTGATATTTATAATGTGGTTGAAAATGTTGTTTCATTCGAACTATTTATCTTGATTCAAAAGGAAGTTGTTGGTGAATGGTTTTATTCATTTCTTCCCGAAACCATCACTAGTTGGGATGTATTAGAAAAATTATTCATTGAGAAATATTTTTCAAGAAATGATCCATATTCTCTTTTCTTAAAGTTGGTTGAAATCCATATGAATGAGGAAGAGATAGTCAAATATTTCACTCTCATATTCATGAAAGTTCTTCATGAGATTCCTCAAGAAATGTTTCCAAACAATGTCATTATTTTCAGTTGTTATGATTTTTTTTTTCCCGTGAATCTGAAATTTCTATTGAAGAAAGAGGGAAATTTTAGCTAGAAATAGTTAATGCAACAAGCTCAAATCATTGAAATAAATGTTCTTGAAATCGGTGCTAATATATTAAACTGCCAAATATTTTTTCAAGACAATAGAGGAGTGGATTTAGAAGAAAATTTTGATGAAAAACGTGAAATTTTTTTCCAGATCTTATTCTTTGATCCAGGTGGATATCGGTGGCCACCCACCTCTTCCAAGTGTCTCACATACAATTTTCATCTTGGCAGTTTTTTTCTAGATTTTCGGGTCCTAAACTTCTGGGGCCATTTTGATTCCCTAA